>NMRB01000232.1:181009-202202 GCA_002633025.1 Notospermus geniculatus | reverse complement strand
AGTTGGCAGTCATTTGATAAAACGATAGTTTGCAGAACACTGAATATCAAATTGGTAATTTCTGACTTGCCGAATTCCCAAAAGGGGAATTTCTCCGATGGGACCCGAAGGTTCAGATTAATGAAAAATCCGGTGAAGTTGTGCTATCCATGCCCTGTCAATCTACGCCTGTGAGGCCAATTGATTTGGCGTTTAATAATGCTGGGGAGATTGTCTCGGGAGCAGAACTGGCTTTGTTGCCGATTATTCACTAAACGGGATGACGGTGTACGGTGCTAAGCATTGGTAAATTGGATTGGCTGCTGAGGATGTGGCCAGAAAACTCTTAGAGTGATGAGCCGATTTATGGCTCACGGGACTGCCCAGTTGGTCAGCGAGTAGATTTGATTGGCTGCGTAATTTATCAAAGGTCATCCGAACTCAACTTTATCGAGCACGTCTGGTTGGTAGAAATCTTATGCAAGGAGCATGGTACATGTATGCGATCTCTTAAGCATGGCGCACACGAACGATTTTTTGAGCGATTTTCTAGGCGACTAGCCTTGCGACTACAGGAGCGACTGAACATATTTTTAGTTTTTTAGTTTTTTTTTGACTCGTTTGCGACAAATGCTTCACTGGGAGATCAGTGATGTCGCGGATGACATCACTGATCGACCTCAAAGGTAATTATCGCATGCGACCTAGTAGTCGCATCGGTAGTCGCCCCCATTTTAGTCGCTCGTGTGCGCCATGCTTTACCGGTATTTTGACTGCCGACGTATAGGGAGCCACCTAGCGGCAACAATACGAACTACGAAATGCCATTAAAATGTACTTACATGTAATACGTTGGGTCCATTCGCCGACAACGTAGTTAGTCCCTGGGGTTGGAGAGTGGCGCGCACGGTGATGGTGGCGCCGACTGTCGAGAAAAACTGGCAATAGCGTCTGCTTCACTTCAAACAGGCATTTTGGCAAGAGGGATCGCTTGCATCACGGTCCCATAGGCGTAACCAACAGATGACGTTCCCCTGGAATGCCTCAAATGTTTGTCAGTTTGCGTACAGATTTCAGAACCTTGTGACTTACCAACACGCCATAATAATCATCAAATGATACGCCTTGTACAGTACACTGTTAGAAATTATTAATTTTACAATAGTAATTTTGTAGTAATTTTACAGAAATTGCCTGCAGCAGAGTCCCCAGCACTTTCTGTAAATTTACATATGGTATGATTCATGTTTTCCTGTATTGGTTGGACTCCATTGGACATCCCATTATGATGCCTTCTGAGAGCAGTATGAAAATATAATTTGGTCAGCCTCCAGTCAAGTCTCTGTTAACATTTATTTAAGTCAGTAATTTTACAGATCCGGTCCTGGGGACTCTGCTGCACAGATTTTCTGTAAAATCCTCTGTTATTTCTAACAGTGTAGGCCTATTCGACAAAAAAAAACTGGAATTTGTTGTTTCCCACCCACAAACATCGACCTTTAACCACGTTTTTCATCTTTCATCCCATTTCAGCCCTTATAAGAATACAGCAAATTAATAAAGCCTTAAACGAAAAGAACATGCAGGTTAAGATGGATCTCCGTCGGATTCCAGACGTGAACAATGCCGGTAGCTTCCTCCGTCACATATCAAGATCTAAAAAACCAGAAGAGAAGAGAATTATCTTAGATATAGCTAAAACAAGAGATTTACAAGCATTTCTTCGAGAGGTGAGAATATTGATATATATGCACGAACGGTGAATCCTATTTCTTTCGAAGCGTTCTTAGGTAATGATGGTAAACATAAAGTCTTCTTCAAATCTTGCAAATTTTCGACCCCAATCGGGGTCTTATTCCTCATGCACTTTCTAGTTGAGATATTAAACAGAAGTGAATGAGCTCTGCCTAATGCGGGTGATCCACCGACTTAACGACGAGTTTACGATCAGTTGGCGACTTGCTCACGACGGGTTTGCGACTAGTTAACGACGAAAAATCGTGGCAGGTGGATCAGCATGCACGATTCGTTCACGACGGGTTTGCGACTCGTTCACGACTGAAATTTGTTGACGACTAGTTTGCGACGAGTTTACGACGAGATCAAACATGTTTGATTTGGTCGCAAACTAGTCGTCAACTCGTCGTAAAGTTTGCTCTGTAGCAGCACGTATTTTTTCGGTGGATCAGCTTCAATGTCACGTCATTTCTTTACGATCAGTTTGCGACTAGTTGACGACGAGTTGACGACTGCCGTCGTGAACAAGTCGCCAACTGATCGTAAACTCGTCGTCAAGTCAGTGGATCACCCGCATGAGGAAGACCGTGCCTGAGCTGTGCCTGAGGAAGCTCTGCCTGATGCGAGTGATCCACCGACTTTACGACGAGTTTACGATCAGTTGGCGACTTGTTCACGACGGGTTTGCGACTAGTTGACGACGAAAAATCGTGGCAGGTGGATCAGCATTCACGATTCGTTCACGACGGGTTTGCGACTCGTTCACGACTGAAATTTGTTGACGACTAGTTTGCGACGAGTTTACGACGAGATCAAACATGTTTGATTTGGTCGCAAACTAGTCGTCAACTCGTCGTAAAGTTTGCTCTGTAGCAGACGTATTTTTTCGGTGGATCAGCTTCAACGTTACGTCATTTCTTTACGATCAGTTTGCGGTCGGTTGGCGTCGAAAATTTGCAAGATTTGGAGACGACTTTATGTTTACCATCATTTCGTGTGTCGTTTTTTTGTGCTTCTATGGATATCTGCTCTTAGGTCATGATATGATGGAAAAGAGCAACTGTCACTCCGTATACACATGATGATGAAAAAAGTGATGTAAATGTAACCCCTTACACAATGTACTCCGAAAATCAGGGTTACCTAGTAGTGCCAACACTGATATTCAGTGTGTTTAATTGCGCGGTGTAACACCTTCACTGAAAATCGGTCTTGGGCACCTAATAACTATTTTTTTGGTGCTCGTTGCGTGAGGGTTACACCACTTTTTTCATCGTCTGTATATGAAGTGACAGATTTGCAACTGGTGTTTTCTCTCATATTCAGATAGACGAGGCAAAAATGGCGAAGAGAAGATACCACTATTTGGTCGCAAGTCTTGTAAGTACACCCTCCTTTCGAAAATCTTTCAACGACAAGTTGCTAGTCTGTCGCGCGATTCTGTGCGATTCAGCAGTTTGACCTACAAATAGCCATCTCCTCTAGGTGTAAAAAATGGCACTGAACACCGAAATCTGGGTTGCTTAGAGCAAAACACCGATTTTCATTGTTCAATCCGATCCAAAATAGCCTCTCTTATCTATTTTTGATCCGATGTATAACACTTAGCCTACACTAAAATCAGTGTTTTGCTCCGAGCAACCCTGATTTTCGGTGTTCACTGTGTAGGTATTCGGGCAACGCCACTTTTACTGTGACACAGCCGTGTTTATTTGGAATGTGGATCTCAAGAAAACCTGGAATGAGAAAGTGAGGAGTAAAGATTTGACCAAATGCGAGTTGTATATGATAAATTATTGGCGATCAAGGAAAATCTTTTATGAATTTTTCAGGGCCTCCGTGAACTGGACCTGGCTGACATGCTTTTACACGGGGGTAACATCACGGGGTTCCAGTTACTTGACAAGGGTGATCCGCTCGTTAGAAAATGGAAGGATGATTGGAAAAATTTGGATAAAGTTAGCTGGCCTGCGGCAGACGAAGAACCGGATGTAAGTATCACGTGATGTTAAAGAGACCTTAAGATCCGTCATGTCGCCGTCCCCGTCCACGTCGCGGGCAAACAACGGCGCGGCGTCATGCACTGCTGATTCCTGAACACGGAGCAGTTTTTGGGGCATCAGAAAAACCATCGATTGTCGTGAATCTATTCAAATATTGAGTAAATACACGTGTTGTCGGCATGCTGGGAGACTTGAAGCAAAAGTAAATACTAGTATACCGAGATTCGATAGTAAACTGGTCAAAATTCACGACGGAAAGTTGGAAATTTACTCACGTCGTCAGAGCTTCCACGCCGTATTACAGTCCGCCGGGACCTTCTCCACGCGGGGGAATCCCCACCAATTGATGACGTAGAACGTAGAAATGGAAATCACGACGGGGACGGGGACGGATCCAATTCCCCGAAGTCCCCGAAACTACAAACGCAAAGTCTACCCTTTTGTTGGGTGATCTCGTCGTGGCATCGAGAAACGGGAAATGGGACATCTCTTCCGACAATATTCCCAACTGCCACACGGTTCCCAGTAAAAAAGGATGGTGTAACCCCCACAAACTGAACACCAAAAAATCAGGGTTTGGTGCCCAACTATGATTTTCAGTGAAGGTAGTGCACCAGAATGAACACTGAAAATCGGTGACGGTACTAAATAACCCCCCCCCCCCCCCTGAATTTTGGTGTTCATTTTGTAAAGTTACACACTTTATATACTGATGTTGATAATTATCAGAACTAGCAGGTCCATTATCTCTTCCTATGTTTGTGATATGTTGTCTTGATTCACTTCAGCACAAGGCAGCCTTAGCATACGACGGGGTGATGATTTTCATCAAGGCCATTTCCGACATGCTGAACGAAAATGATGGAGTTTTTCAAAACGTGTTCCGTGGGAAGGGACAGGTGTACAATAATGGCAGTAAGGGACTAAACTGCAAGGCGAACAAGCCTAAACCATGGTATTTTGGAACGCAGGTCGCCAGGGCCCTGAATAGGGTAAGTTGGGACAGTCATACACCACTCAGGAAATAACTGTCGATTGAAATACTTTAAAGGCACGTAGTTTGACAATGCAGGTGTGACAGGAATTTTTGATTTCTTTGATTGAATTTAATGACGTTACATCAAAAATAGATAAAATAGATATCTTGTCTATTTTTGGTTTCATGTATAGGCCTATTGGCACAGACGATGAAATCAAAGCTCGATGTACTGTACACGTGAAGGGGTCTTATGGTCTGCATGTTTCCAAAGAGCGCCTCTAATTTTCTTTACAGGCCGAACACAAAGGGGTTACCGGAAGAATCGCCTTTGACAAGTACGGACGTCGGCGGGATTATAAACTTGCAGTCGTAGAAAACGGATTTCGACGGGAACTCCAGGATATTGGCGAATGGAGTGATACAAAGGGCTTGGCATTGAAGGCACCAGCGGTTGTGAATGAAAAGGGACAGGGGTCTGTGGATAACACGACACGAATTGTCACCAGTATCCTGGTAACTATAGTGGTGTTAACACCTTCACGATGAACGGTTTATTCCCATATCGCCTTTTCCCATTTCGCCTTCTTTTTCCCATTTCACCTTATTCCCATATCGCCTTTTTCCCATTTTGCCTTTTCCTCTTTCGCCTTTTCCCATTTCGCCTTATTCCCATTTGGCCTTACTCCCATTTCGCCTTTTCCCGTGTCGCCTTATTCCCATTTCGCCTTTTCCTGTTCTGCCATTTCCGATGAACACCGAAAATCAGGGTTGTATAATGCCCAACAGCAATTTTCAGTGTTCATTCCGGTGTGACACCATATACTGAATATCGGCATCAGGCACTAAGTAACCTTCAGCTGATTTTCGGTGTTCATCGATAAGGTTTACAGCACCTCTTTTAAGCTAGGAATCCACTGCTGATGATTTTCTGCGTGGCGACTTGCTTTGCAACCTGCTACCTCGATCGAATACGATCGCAAGGAACTGATACCGGTCGCCGACCGATTGCCGACTGTGAAATTGACCACGTCTTCGCCATTGGTCATCTTCGATGGTCGAAGGCCGATCTGCTATCCACTGCGTTACACCGCACATCACCCTTCGAGAAATTGACCGGTCCACGGCGTATCTGCCGCCTCGAGAAGAAGAGGCCAATCAGAATCGGTGTTGTAAAATTTGAATCGTGGTACAAAGAGTGGTAGCCGAAGACCCGATATAAAGTGCAATATGATTGGTCGCCCGGTAAAGTTGGCATAGTGCCAAGATACGCCGCCGACTGGTCAATTTCTCAAAGGGTGATGTGCGATGAACGTAGTGGTGAGCAGATCGGCCTTCGATTATCGAAGATGCCATTGGTGGAAGTCACGTCTAGCGAGTCCACTACGGCGATCGAGTGCCCAGTTGCGAAGCAAGTCGCAACGCAAAATCAGCTTGAAAATCAATGGCGGATTCACTGTAAAAACCAATGGGCTCGAGAGACCAATGATTTTGTCCACTACCTGGACACGTGGGTTTGAGATGAGAATGGGTCCATGGTACCCAGAATATCTGTTCTTCGAGCCTGAAACGAGGAGGTCCTTAGGTTCCAGTAACCCATAATGACCAGTTTCACAGGTCACTTTGGCCCTTCTACTATTGCTGCTCATGGGTGCCAACACCCAACGGTAGCATTTGTAGATGGGCCAAAGTGACCTATGAAACTCTCATTATGGGTTACTGAACCTATAGACCTGTCCGTTTCAGGCTCGAAGAACAAATATTCTGGGCACCATGGACCCATTCTCCATTGAACACATTTCAAACCCATGTGTCCAGGTAGTGGACAAAATCATGGGACTCTCGAGCCCATTCGTTTTTACAGTGTTCCTACATGTAGCTTTACTCATGCCTGTTCTACATGTACATGTACACGGTCATAATTTCGCGCAAAGTTTGTCAACAGGCTATATCAATTCAGGGCTTCACTCTCATGCAGCATAATCAGAAACTTTGATCAAAATTAAGACCGTTGGAAAGGGTTGTATTTTAAATTTGTCATGAGCACCGCGCGCTCCGTGGTGCTCGTATTGATTTCACTAGGAATCGACAATTTTTCCGCAATGTGGACGCGGTTCGCAGGAAACCGCTGCACGGAATCGCCTGGTTTTTCACCACTTTCTCCATTTATTGTTGGGGCAGGTCTGAAAGAAGGGATGTTTTGAACCGATCGACACTGACCGTGTTTTGGGATGATTTTGCCGATATTTGACCGGACTTTATGCTTATAATATAAAGCCCTGTTTGTACAAGGTATTAACACAATGTGGCATAAATCGGTGAATATAAGACTTTTTGTGGGACCTATCTAAAGGGAAATGAGTGGAAATAACAGTAACATATACTACGAAAGAGCTGCTAACGGTGTTTTTTTCTTCCTCACTTCAGGTGGAACCATTTCTGATGAAGAAGGAGGCACCAGATGATGGAATACCTCTCGTTTTCAATGACAGGTTCAAAGGATATTGCGTCGACTTGACCGAGAGGATAGCTAGGGAAGTCCTATTTGATTATCAAATCAAAGTCGTCGCAGACGATAAATATGGTGGCTATGACCAAGCTAACGACTCCTGGAACGGTATGATCGGAGAGCTGGTGCGTGGGGTACGTATTGACGAAATTTCTGGACGAGTTTCCGTTAATTCATTTGCTATTAATACATGAAAAATGGTAAACAGAAGACAAATTCTACTACACCCACCGAAACAAAGAAATACAAGGTGGTTACAGTCACGAGAGCTTACAACGGACGTGATAAGTTCGGTCCCAAGTTTGGCAATCAGGGCCCATATTCATGAAACCTTGCTAGTTGCCTGCTAAAGTGCCTAGTTGGTAGAGGCCAATGTACACAACTAGCAACCAACTAAACTAGCAAAGGTTTTATGAATATGGGCCCTGCACATTATTTTTTATTGTGGTGTTCCCCTTTACACAATGAACGCCGAAATGAGTCGGAGTGTGACATACCGGAATGACACTGAAAATCAGTGTTTTTGCACGTATTAAACGCAGATTTTTAGTATTCATTTTCTAAGGGCGGCCACTTTTTTACGACATATATGGTGTGAGTAATCAATCTGTCTTTAGGAAGCTGATCTGGCCGTCGCACCACTAACCATCACAGCCGCGAGAGAAAAAGTTGTGGATTTCTCCAAACCGTTCATGAGTCTCGGCATCAGCATCATGATCAAGAAGCCAGAGAAGCGAAACCCTGGCGTGTTTTCCTTCATGGATCCCTTGTCATCTGAGATATGGATGTGTATCGGGTTTGCCTACATCGGAGTCAGCGTGGTCCTATTCCTTGTAAGCCGGTTTAGCCCCTACGAATGGCACATCGAAGAGGTCTCTTCGAACCCGACTGCCAAGAACGACTTCACCATTTTCAACAGTCTTTGGTTTATTTTGGCTGCGTTCATGCAACAGGGATGTGAGATATCGCCAAGGTGGGTACAGTCACGCAGATGAAGTCTAGCCGTCACCACATAGGGGAAGACGGGGCACAGATGATGGGCTCAAGATTCACCATTTTCCAAAACTTTGATTTGCAAGCATTCCATGTGGTAGCATGAAAATACAATGTAAAGTATGTTTTTCAGCATCAAAACTAAACTAGAAGTGAGAATTCACTGAAAGTGAATTCACGACCACACCACAAAATATTAATTGGTGTGCAAGCTGTTTTTTTTATGTTTACGTGAGATGGCGGTGTTCAAATGCTGCATCGACGATCTGGCGAACAATCGATCGATATGTAGGCCTAAACGCGCAAACAGGGAATCCCCGATTCTATTTATAGACTACAGCGATCCCGATTTATTTAGCTGAAAAAGTTCATTATCTCGGCCAAATTTGAACGTACGTGCACAGGAACCTTTTCATCGCGAGAGGACAATTAGATCTTCAGACTGTGCAAGTCAAATTTGACGTGCATGCCCTAGTTTGACCGAAAACGTGGAGGAAAGAAAAAGTGGTAGAGAAAAATTTTATGTGCCTGCGAAAACAATACTGACCACACCACTGAGTGGTGGTGTGGTCATAAATATTGGCCCTTCATTACTTTTGTGATATCGAATAGACAGCGTAGACATGTATTGAAAAACTCACTAAAATCTGAAAGCAGAAGAATGTGGTGGTTATACATGTATGTAGACAACATCCCCCTCTACTTTTGGCACCTCATTTATACACCTGCATTGCTTCATTTCTGAGTAATCGTGAAAAAGAAGATTCGTGACCCACTGTGCCCCGTCTTAAGCCCAGTTCACACTGCCACGATTCCGACCACGATGCATCTACGAAATGCTTTCGTGGTGTTCCTATAGGCTTCGTGATGCCTTCCTACAGACTTCTTGTTTTTCGTGATAATCCGCACCCATTGTAACACTAAGGCCACGATCCCTCTACGAAAATATTTCAGAGGATTCGTAGAGGCATCGTGGTCGGAATCGTGGCAGTGTGAACTGGGCTTTACAACTAACATAGAATCAATGATAGTAAAGGAATAAGAATTGAATGGTGGAATATGGAAAAAACGTTTTCATGTGATGGTCACGAACATCGCATTTGAATCTCCGATTGTTCTCTAGGTCAATGTCAGGTCGAATCGTTGGCAGTGTCTGGTGGTTCTTCACATTCATCATCATATCATCCTACACCGCCAACCTGGCCGCCTTCCTGACAGTGGAGAGGATGTCGGCCCCGATCTCCAGCGCTGAAGACCTTGCCAAGCAAACGGAAATCAAATACGGGGCGGTGAGATCAGGATCAACGATGGAATTCTTCAAGGTGAGCGTGAAAACCTCGACTACAGGAACCTCGTCATCACTGATGATGCTCCTTCGTACTAGTATATTGGAGGAGCATCTATTCTTCCTACACATTCGGGCGAGATTGACAGGGCCGTATCTAGCATAGGGACAGGGGGGCAAATGCCCCCCCCCCAGCCCAACTGTTCAAAAAAAAATTTTTCAGCAAAATCAAATGGGATAAAAGATCATTATTGTTCGTGTCTCAGAGCACAGGAAATTGACTTCAAATCGCATCTCAGAGCTTCTAATTTTCAAAATTTTTCTGGGGGAGGACCCCCAGACCCCCGCACCCCCAGAACCCCACCGGTGCTCGAAGGCAAAGCCCACGTCTGTTGAGGACATCTGCTTAAAATGCCCCCCTAGCGAAAAAACGCTAGCTACGGCCCTGGATTGTAGCGTCTTTCTGCGGAAATGACGTCTCCATGGCTGCCGACTTCCTTTGCTGTATATGATAAGGTCATTGATTCTATAAAATTCCATCAATTTGAAAACACTTGGGTGAGAATTTTCTCTCCTAAACTAACGTAATGATGCAGCTAATCATATGATGGTTTGGTGAAGAAAATGACAGTGGTAAGGCCACACCCATTTCTTTTTTCAGACCTCACAACTACCAACGTATCAAAGAATGTGGACTTTTATGAAAACAAATGCAGATGAGGTGTTCGTGGCGAAGACTAAGGAAGGAGTCGAACGAGTCAGGAACTCGAACGGAAAATACGTATTTCTCCTCGAATCCACCATGAATGAATACAAGAACCAACAGGACCCGTGTACAACCATGCGCGTGGGGAGCAACCTGGATTCTAAAGGCTATGGAGTGGCCACACCTTTTCATTCCGACCTCAGGTGGGTTCAAATGGTAGATGTGTCAAGATATCGAACGGTAACGATTAGTTGATTTCAAGAGATCCACAACTGTAACGATGCAATTCTTGTCCTTTTTGCAGAGATCATGTGACCTTGGCTGTCCTTGAGGCCAAAGAAAATGGTGATCTCCACAAGCTTTCGCAGAAATGGTGGTACGAAACTAGTAAATGTGGGACAGAGAAAGGAAGTCCTAAGGTACATGTAATTTTCGGCAAAGTGCATTGGATATTTTGTACATAATACTTTAGGATACATGTATCCTAATCACAATGATGAAAGTAACACTGACTGATGCAGCAGTCAATGTAAACCCTGCCCCCCCCCCGCGGCCAGGAGTCACCGCTAAATTAGTGTCGAAATAGTGTCGAGTTCTGAGCATTCGATTTTTTCTTCGTATTTCTGTCGGCCAAAAGGATTTTTCAATCTCCCCTGGGTTATTCTCATATAGTATTCGTCCAGTCTGTTCTGCTTGTTCCTTTTTCAATTTTTACCTACATTCCCTCTTTTTTTAGGACGCCCTTCAAAATGCCCTTGACCTGGACAACGTGGCTGGAATATTCCTCATACTCATATGTGGATTAATCACGTCGTTATTCACTTCTATACTCGAACTTCTCTATAGAGCAAAAGTTGACTCAACGAGAAAAAAGGTAAGACCCGATTTTTAGAGGCATCATCCAATAATTCCAATGGTAAACGGTGATTGTACTGTTGATATGGGCTGAGTAGGCTCATGGGTTACTGGACAACACTAACTGACGACGGATCTATGCTGCATGCCTCAACCTTTTAGCAGTAAAACCATCCAGGTAAGCTTTCATAGGTAAAGATTCTTTGAAGATTCGTCCTCCTTTCTGATTTGGCCAAGTCCTAAAGGTGCATGTTCTTTGACGTACAATGATGACTTTGTGAAGCCATAGGCCAGAGGCTATGGCAAGCCGTTTGTTCATTTAATCAAATAAACCTGGGTTTTTTTTTAAAACCTGGGTTTCTTTTACTCCATTGCAAAGAATCTTGGTTTTTTAAAAAACACTTGGTTTTTTAGTCAACTGTTCATTTATTCAAAAAATCCTAGTTTTTTCCTGAGTGGAAAAAAACCAGGGGCCCGGTTGCACAAAAGTTTTTTAAAAAGTTAAAAATTACTGTTAGTTTATCCCAAAATGTTAGTTTTGTAAGTTACATGTAAAACAAAGTTACGGATTTAACAGGAACAGTTAAATTAACGGACTTTTATCGTTTCAACTTTTCGTGCAACCGACCCCAGGTTTAAAAAAACTGGTTTATTTGATTGAATGAACAAACGGCTTGCCATAATAGGCTAGATGATGAAATCAACCATCAGTTTATCCTCCTTTATGCTACAGCGAGGTGAGCGAAATATTTGAAGTCACAGTCGAAATCGTACCGACGTGTCTTGAATGTTTCGATGCGTCCTTCGTTTCAGATTCCATTCCTCGCATCATTACGCTCCAAAACATACATCACCATCCACGGAGAGCCCGACTCCGCCGCCGATCCCCTGGAGGCAGAGCTAGCCGCCCATCATCAGCATCAATACAAACCTATGTCTACGGTATGATATTGTAGGTATAACATTTCTGGGCTCTGTATGCAAGGCCATAGGCGTCGAAAGCATGGCTGTAGTACAGAGGAGGGGGGTCACAATCGACGCATCCGTGGCGAAGGACGTTTCGGCTGTGACCCCTTTGGATATAGACCTGCATGGATGTGTAGAAGAGCAACGACTTGGGTATGTTGGGATTGCACGGATCTACAAGTAGTATCGTGTTCCTTTCCGCAGTGGCCAACCATGTTTTGCTTCACGAAAAGTAAACAGTATGATGGCTATAAAATTTACTAGCCTATTAACGGCAATGGCTCGCTGGTGTAGGTCTTGGGGCCTTGTGAATATCAGTCAGCGTCACCATCGATGGCCAGAGGAACCACGACACGCTATTTTTGTGACCTAGTTCATACATACACACACGATCGATGTACACCGCAAACCCCAGTGCTCGCGAATGTAGGCCTACACACCGATCAGGACTGCTCGACAAAACTGTTCGAATCTACTTATTTGAATGATATTAGTTATCAATGTAGGCATCGGAAGTGTTGCTACACATTAAAGAATGAATTGAAGTGTGGTTACCTCACCTGATGAAGGGTTATAATGGTATCACAGCGCGTCAAACGTCTCAAGTGATGATATGGATGGCGGCCATTTTTACTGAAGCATACATGTAGTGTGCCGCTGAGATCATGTGATTCAATATGACCAATCAGAAGGCACCCTCAAAAATAATCTCGATAATTTCTCCAAAATCGTACAGAAAACTCCAAGCTGATGAAATAATTCCAGTTTCTTTATTCGGGACACGCTTTGAACCCGAATTATTTGAATATGCATCAGTAGTCAATAGACTACATGTACTTGGGAGGAAAAGGGCGAAAAATCGGTAAGAAAATTGAACAATGCTAAACTGTGATGATTTTAGTGGTGAAATTGCCTGAACGCCAGCTCACCAATAATTCTTCTCTCCATGCAGTTGCATCACATTAAAACTTATGTCCCCGATGCGAACCTGATGAGCAAGGCCCTGGTCAAAATTATATGGAGAGGACAGTCTGTGTAAGCGGTGTTGGCTATAACTTGAATGAAGTCACTAATCCCCTTTACGAACGTTTCTAGCGATAATTACTTCAATTTCTGCAGGAAAATAAATTATCTTAGCAAAATAACCAACTACATGTATACTTACATGTAGATGCTTATGTTCTATCCCTGTATTGAAATATTAACGAATTCTGAAGATAGAATTCTTATTACTGACAATTGTCTTACATGTATGAATAAATGAAATGAAACTGACAGTTGTGTTAAAAGATGAAGGGCCCCAACAGCCGTAAGTTCACACAGGCACTACACTTAGGTGCCGATAAATTTTCAGCTTGCGTTTGGCCTTGTCTTGAGTTACATTCCCACCGATGCTACGTACATGTATGCTGTTACTTCGACTTTAATCGGCGTCAGTATCACGATTAAAGTCGACCAAATCTATTGGTGGGTGTACGTCTTCATAGATTTATATTTATAGTGTGAAATAATTTTATTCTGGTCCCGACTGTCGTGATGTGATTGTCGCGTTTCGTCTCTACGTGTTATGACAACATTAATTTTCTATGTTCAGGTGGTGGGCAGCTTGTGAGCTACGTATCTGAAGTGAAAATTTGTGCCTCTGCAAAAGTAAAATTTCTTTTAAAACATGTAATGATTTTTAATGAACAATAAAATTCTACAAGGTGGGTGACATAGCCAAGAATGAAAGTTGTTTCGTGTTGCGAAAGAAGTTGCCAGTGGTGATACTTATTTTTATAAATGACATCAACTTTGAATCAACTTTTTGTAACCTGCCTCTGTTAGTAAAGTCGTCGAGTCTCATGGTCTATATGGTAACTGGTCTACATAGTCCATATAGTCACTGTCGACTGGAAGACAATGGTCACTTTGACCAGACGACAGTGTTCAGTTTATATCTGATCTAACATACACCTTTTACCATTTTTTTTCCAGTATCATTATTCTGCACCGACGAACATTATAAGCATGGACGGCTACGCCTGCTCAGACAGAAATACACATACCCAGGTATGATGATGGGATAGGGTGGGATGCACAAAAATGGGCCAATCAGAACGATTTTTCCCTTCAGCCGACGAGATTACCTGTTACAGTGTCGTACATTACTTATAACACGGAATGGGATTGGATGACGGAGTTACATATATCGTTATCCAGCCAATGAGAATCCTTGTTTTGTTGGAACTGAAGCAACGCGATGTACTGAATCCAATGAGGAGCTTCTTTCTGATGAGAAGAGAACTGCATAAAGAAGGTTGACAATGTCAGGGTATCGATGGATAATCCTTGGTCTTGGCAATAATAAAGAACGCTTT
This sequence comes from Notospermus geniculatus, assembly GCA_002633025.1. Taxonomy (NCBI): domain Eukaryota; kingdom Metazoa; phylum Nemertea; class Pilidiophora; order Heteronemertea; family Lineidae; genus Notospermus; species Notospermus geniculatus. The sequence continues at coordinate 187,833 of NMRB01000232.1, read as the reverse complement.
CAACAGAAAAATGGGGTCTCTGCACTCAAAAACTTGAACCAATATGTCCATACTGATTTTACCGTAAAGGAAGTGTTGTGGCTTAGAAAACTGCAGTCAGACCTGGAAAGTTGACAAGATAAACATAAATATACGATGACAAGATACGACCTGAGCCAAATGTCTACGAAAATAGGCCCCTGTATTATGGGATCGCCGGTTGTGTCACATGGCGGTAATGGCACCAGCGTTATTTTGAGGACTCTCACAACGTAACGTGAAAAACTGGTTCTTTGATCATCATGAAAATCTCATCCCGATCATCAAGTACCATTATGTGAATTCCATAACATTTTATTATTGACTAATGTAAATACCAACATTATGACAATACCATAATGACTTTAGTAGTCTTTATTGTAAATATTATCGATTGTGACCGTGCGTTTTGTGAAGAGACTTTTAGTACAGTTCATTCGTCAACATAACTATATACATTTCACAATAAATAACGAAGAATTAGGAAGTGGAATTTTGAATGTGGGCAACCAGCAACGTAGGCTACATGTAGACGTTGTTGAGAACATTGTATATATAACTTTACTCACAGCTCACTGCAGCTCTAACTCAAATCTTCAGAGGATTTTATAGGGGTGTGGTTCAATGAAGATATACCGGTACAGAGTTTTCACGAACATTTTATGGGTAATAGAATATGTATAACGCCATCGCATTCTCCTGATAACATACATGTATATAACCTCTGGTCATGATGAAGAATCGATAGCAACTGTTAATATTTTTTTTTGTCGATACTGACACGTCTTTACCTCATTCTTGCACATCCGCACTGATGGAGTCATTTCTCCAAAGCTATGGACTGCTATCTGAATTATTATGGTCCCTACATTATCAATGTAGGGACCATCTTGATATCACTGGGTACAATGTAGGTAGGAAATTTTTATTTCTTTCTATCTTCTTCCACACTCAATTGGCACACGATTCCAAGAAAACTACTCAATGACCTCAAAATCAAGCAGTACCATCGAGTAGTCAATATTTGTATCCAGGTCTGAAATGTTAGATAATTTCAAAAAAATGACTTTATTAGTGAATTTGAAGAGGTTTTTATTCTGAAGTGATGAACTTCGATATTTCCCTTGGTTTGTTTGTTTTTCGTTTGGTTCAGGCACGTATGATGGATCCGTCTCCGTCTCCACCACTTTGCCCTTCCTCTGGTCTCTGAAGGCAGGCCTCTGCCCCTCCCTGACTGCTGTGCCACAGAGTCATACCCCTCCTTGCCCTTTCTTCATTCAAATTCCATTTTCTGATGTAGGGACCATCAAATTTGCTGTCAAGCAAATTTCACAGTTCTAGTTCAATAAGAATTTGCATCTGGAGAGTTTGATGATGAAAACTTACATGTTGATTTCAGTGAGCAGAGATACTGTAGTTGCAATGTACTAGTGTATATCATATAAACTCATCTAACCTTTTTATCTGCTTATAAATGACTTCAACACAGGAACACAAGTCATCACCAAGACTCAACATATCACAAAATGTAGTCAGAAATAGTTAGTTTCGTCGACGTGGCCAATCAGACCTGCCAGGGTATTACATGTACCTAATACATCCCATAGATTTCATTGGTTCCTCAGGCAGTTTGGAAGTGACGTCATACAAAACTGGTTCCCGTCTTTGTCTCTCCACACCTGCTGCGCAACTGTCCTTTCCAGAACGGAATGAGCGCCACGGATTCCGTTTCAGAGGCCTGTTTCATAAAGTGACTTTAAACTAATGGTACCTTTAACTTCAATGCATTTTCCATTTGCTTAAAGGTACCATTAGCTTAAAGTACTTTATGAAACAGGCCCCAGCAGGACTCCTTTGTCAGTGGAGTGGCAAAGATGGGAACCAGTCTACATCGTGCACTACGCATGACCATCACGCAATACATGTATTTGTAACCATTGACCAATCAAAAAAGAGGGTATGTTTTCAATGTGCCCGGTGATGAGGATGCACATAAGGTGAAATGCTCTGGTGGGTTCTTTCCTGGTGGAGGTTGGCCGCATGTAGCATAAACAAAATTGTACAGAGAAGCAAAATTTCAGCCATTGGAAGACAATAATTTAGCATAGTATCAATTAGCCACATTTTTTAAATAACGCACGTTTGCTGTGTTCTGAGGTTTGTGTACACCCTGTACACTGGCAAAATTTTTCCAACATGGCTGCATTCGGTGTTTCAACACCTTGTTGGACAAATGTTGTCCAGTGTGTATTGTGGAAATATGTTGTTAAAACCTTGGGGGAAAAGTGCACTATTGGCGAGTGTATACAGGGTCAAAAGAACGTGTTGCTCATGTCGTTCAAATTTCGGAAAAATGTTGCCAGTGCACATGCAGCTTTAGACTGGTTCCTTGCCATGTTGCAGCTGGTGTTAGACAGATTCCCAGTTTCTTACGTCAGTGAAACCTCCCTTTGCAGGTACCTTTGCCAGGAGGACACCTCAAGGACACTAAAGTTCAGGGCCGACCGCACAGAAAGTCCGATATATAGTGCTACCGGCGCCTATCGGCAGTTAGAAAACGCATTTTCCCATTACGGTAACTGAACCGTCGAGACAGGCACCGAAAGCACTATCGGACTTCGGAGGAAGGTGTCCTTGATAGAGAGGTTCCACTGTAGTGCTTGCCGATTCGCACATAGTCGGCCAATATATTCGATTCACATGCACACCACTTTGTATAGCAGTGCACGGTAGATACCATTGCATCGTGCGTCGGCCGGCGAGGGTCAAGGTCGTTTATCCACAAGGGTGTTTTCCCCTTTAAAAAATGACACTTTTACATTTTGCTGCATTGCATAGTATATAGGTTTTTCTTTGGGTCATCCTGTAGAATAAGACAGAGATGCTGTATATTACTGCAATAATTAATAAAGGTGAACATGTTGTAAATATATAAATTATCGTTACACAGGTTCGTTTGAGATTTAAAGGACCACAGTATTGCTTCCCAATCCTGCGTTACGCCTACCCGCGTTAAGGGAGACCTCTATTGACGACGGCTTGGTAAACCACGCATGCTACTACGTGCATTGTAGTGTAATCATATATTCTCCAACACTGGGGCGAAAGGCTTAACTACAGTATTGGAGAATGGTGTCGGTGGCGCCGGCTGCCGACAGAAAGTGGCAATACCGTGGTGCTTTTAAGGGAATATTCTGGTGTTCATGTCGCAGGGAAAAAGATGTTTTATACTGGAGCAGAAGGAGTGGTATTACACCCATTTTGGGCCCCATATTGTACAATAATATTGTGACGTGGAAGGACCGCTTTAGATGCAACATTTTTTCCGCACCGTTTAACCAGGGATAATCAGGGCCACGTCTAGAGTGAAATTGACCGGCGTCACCAGTACCCGCATGTCTCGCCCTTTCATTACCAACGAAATAGAACATTCACCTTCACTTTCACTCGTGAATCACCTGATTCACGAAGAACGCGTGACTTCACTCAGTCCGTGAACTCTAGTTCATTTGAAAGCACCCTATTGTTCCGTCACAGTCTAACAAAGAATGCGACTCATGAAGTTATAAGGGATTTACTAAAAATAAACTCTGAATTGTTATTCGAATGCTTGTGTAAGAGGGTGGAGACGTTATAAGCGCAAGCCGAGACGAGGACTGCACATTGCAAAGCCACGACTTGCCTGGAACGGACGCTCTTTGCTCTTCTCACCGATTGGAACCTTGCTTGCCGAAGAACCATTTCTTGGTGGTAGGTATTCGTCTCTTTTTCAGAGTTGTCTTGTAGTTGTACGTGTTTGCTAGACCTGCTGCCGTAGGCTCCACAACAGCAGGCCTGGTTTGCCAGCCACATTGGGAAAACTCGTCTATCTCGGTGGGTTTTTCTCGCCCCACAATGGACGACCACGATCCATGTTCGGTGAAGGCGTTCATTTGTTCTCCACGTGGCCCGAGTCCTGTACAAAATAGTCCAGGTCTGAACGCCCGGTCATTCCAGCCAGGCCGCTCAATCTTCCATGTGGCCAGTAGAGGTGGGAGAAGCTTCGCATGGCAATGGTTCTAGTCGGCCCGGGGTGCCCTTTTTGCGCGCCTCGTGGCCGAATCTACGTGCCGACGACTGCTCCCTGGGTGAACATCGGATTTTGCGGTTGCCATTCCGAGAGCCGAGTCCTATAGTCGGCCCACGTACACGGACCATTTGCTGAATGTGCGAAAGTGCGTTTAGTGACTTGGCATTGCCGTGATCCCATCCGGCCAGGGCGCCCACCGCCCACACGGCCTGATCTTGCTGACTGTGTGAAGTGCCTGCACGGACACCTTGGCCACGTGGCCGGACTCTGCTGAAATGGTTCAAGTCGACGTTCCTTTGTCGATGTGTTTGGTCAGTTCGTCAGCGCCGCCAATTGGGCGTCACGTGGTCCTACTAGGTGTAGTGGCAAAATCGCATTACCGATAAATTTGGCTTGTTAAAATGTTCTCATGTTTCCCCACTTTTTCTATTTTCAGACGACCAATTTCATGTTGGCCGACAACGGCCCCTTCCATTGGAGATGGTATCTGTGTGGAAACCTCCCCCTCGTCCGTGGAACAAAGGGAAGTAATGTAGACGGTGTACGTATAATGGTGTTTGCACGTGACGTCACAGCGACCATGTTGGAGGCATACAACAAAAGAACAGACTTCCAAAACAACCGAAGTTAATCGCCGGAGACAGTGACTGGCGACAAATTCTTTTGTTCATACCTCCCAACATGGCCACCAGTGCAAACACTATAGTGTTTGCACGGTGGCCATGTTGAAGCTATAAAGAATTTTTCGCCAGTCACGGTCTATGGAGATTAACTACATGCGAGATGATTGTTTTGAAAGTCTTTTGTATGCCTCCCAACACGTGGCCGCTGTGATGTCACGTGCGAACTCTAAATAACCATGTGCAACCATACAGGGCTATTAGCCCGTTGTTCACTATTCGGTGTGGCAGTTGACGAACATTTTTCGCTTTGCATCATTGATAAAGGCCGCGGTTTTTCGTATTCCACCATTTGCCGTGTTTCTATAAAGACGCTTGCCTGTTTTTTCTAAGGTTTACTTTTCATTTCAGCTTCATTGCCGCCCGTCCGTTCCCCGATGCCGTGCCGTTCGTGAGTTACACTCGATGACGATATCGCCGAACTTCACCGAGATGGAGACGAATTCGGATCGTATCGTGACGATCTTCACCGAGATGGCACGAACGTTCACGGACTTCACCGAGATGAAACGAACTCTACCGAGACGGCACGAACTTTACCGAGATGAAACGAACTTTGCCGAGGTGGCACGAACGGTTACGAACTTCACCGAGATGAAACGAACTTTGCCGAGGTGGCGCGAACGGGCACGAACGTTTACGAACTTTGCCGAGGTCGCACGAACGGTTACGAACTTTACCCAGATGGCACGAACGTTTACGAACTTTGCCGAGGTCGCACGAACGGTTACGAACTTCACCGAGATGGCACAAACGTTTACGAACTTCACCGAGATGAAACGAACTTACCCGAGATGGCACGAACGTTTACGGACTTTGCCGTGGTCGCACGAACGGTTACGAACTTTGCCGAGATGGCACGAAGATTACTCGCAAGGGTTTGGACTTCTATTGTGTCGTATGTATCTTCTCGTCAATTCGTCGGAATACTAATCCTTGATCTATCGTTTGTCTTCGTGTTATTTTGTGCCCTGGTTGGAGACTACCCCTCCTCCTTCCATTGGGCATTAACCCCCCTTCCTCCCTAGCTCCGAAAATGGGGTTTTCAACTCCCCCTTCCCCTTCGACTGGACTTTAACCCTTTTCTCTTCCATTGGACTTCAACTGGACTTGGAAAGGATCAAGGGAACAAATCAATTGACAAATAACATTTATTTGTTGATTGATAACTACAGAGAAAAGGAAGAAGCAAGAAGAAAAAGCAGCTTCAACATCAGGAATGGAATCTGAAATAGAAAAAAGAAATAAAATAATAGAAAAATAAAGAAAAATAATAGGAAAACAAGGAAAAATAGCAAAAATAAGCAGAAAAACGGCGAAAATAAGCCGAAAATGGCGAAAATAAGCCAAAATTGCCTAAAAAATGCCCAAAAAACCCCTAAAATGCCCAAAAAACGCTCTAAGTCCAACAAAATTTTTTTTAGTTCCACCCCTAGCTCCGAAACTTTGAGACGGTCAAGAGTAATCTCCCCTGCTGCTGAGACGAAATTCCTTTTCTATGTACATCACTACTTCACTAATTAGTGAAGTAGTGATGTACATGAAAAGAAATTTCGACAGCCTCAAGAGGGAGTGAAATCGGCAAATCGGTGTAATACTTACCAAGGATGTTGTTCCACAATGCGTACAAGAACCTGCAACATAAGAAAAAAATGGAGATAGTTAATTTTTCGAACCCTTCCACTGGACTTTTTGGAGATAGTTTATTTTTCGAACCCTTCAACTGGACTTTTTTGGAGATAGTTTATTTTTCGACTTTCCCTTCCCATACCCCTTTCATTCAACATTAACCCCTTCTTGTTCTTCGAACTGGAAAAATGGAGATAGTTTATTTTTCAACTTTCCATCCCATGCCCATTTCATTCAATATTAACCCCTTTCTGTTTGTCAAACTGGAAAAATGGAGATAGTTTATTTTTCAACTTCCCCCTTCCTTCGCCTCAAACCGAAAAAATGGAGATAGTTTATTTTTCAACTTTCCATCCCATGCGCCTTTCACTGAACATTAACCCCTTCCTTCGCCTCAATCCGAAAAAATGGAGAAAGTTTATTCGGAT
>NMRB01000232.1:155855-171198 GCA_002633025.1 Notospermus geniculatus | reverse complement strand
GACGGACGACGGACGCTGCACCATCGTAATAGCTCACCCCAGTGAGCTAAAAATAGATCTACTTTTGATAATAAGAAACAATATGGCATACATGTATGAAAGAATATGGCATAATGAAACAACATCATAAGAAAGACCTTGGCATAGCCTAAGACCTTGGCATAAGAAAGTCCATGGGTGTGGTATGATAAGAAGACCATTGCATAAGAAAGATATTGGCATAAGAAAGACCATGGCATAAGAAAGGAGGTAAATTCTTGGACGCAAACAACTAATCGTTTCGAAGGAACCATCCTTGGCTCAGCCCAGAGCAATGCAAAAGCAGTGGTGCCATCTTAGCACCAATAATGGTATTAACTAACATTTGTTAGTGGTATATGGGACATAACAGTACTGAATAGATTAGAAATGGCTTCCATACTGTACAGAATCTGTCATTTCTTGCTTATTTTTGCAAGTTTACTGAAGATCACGGGTCAAATAGGTGAGTACAGTGTCATCGTGTAAAAGAGTACAGACATATTAAAATCAGGTCACTGTAGTAAACAGCAACACACTCTGTCATTGAATTCACCTAATGATACAATGACGAGGCATTTTTGTGTGCCATGCCAATGCCATGTGCCATTATGATGGAGCTATTTTCTCAACAATAGCTCCATGCAAGTGCACACGCTGTGGCACTGAGAAAGTGTTCCATACAGATTTTGAATTGAAGGGTGTCCAGGTCAACAGAACACACAAATAGACCCCCTGCTGTTCTTCTGAATCCCTATGATTGTCAGCTGTCATGAATGAACGAGCCCGTTTAATCAGAATAGGCACTGCATTCATCAGGCCGAGGGTACATCGAGTTGGGGTGTGTATGATTGTTTTTGCCAACCAAATGATCCTTGAAGAATCTGACCAATATTGCAAGCAGGTGACATGTTTTTGACAGTGATGACAGTTCTGTGATGCCTGTTGAAGTAATTGGTTTGTCACCATTCACTCTGGGAACCTTCTCGAATGTTCGAAAAGCTGGTGGTCCTGCAGGGTGCAGGAGTGGCTTATCGGTGTTTTATATGCTGACCACCAGTCTCAGTCCCCCATTTTTCCTATGTCCGCAATGTAGGGGGCCTACAGAATGTTCTAGATCATATTACAGTGTATGTTCAACACGTACAGTGTGACTCATACACGTGCACCTAAAACAGCCATCATGTTGCATTACATGCATCTCATGCCCATTCTGTGTCTCAATCTGTGTCAACGTCACAAAGATTAGGTCACGTATGACCACTCTAGTGCTATATTGTGTTTCTCAAGTGATACTATGAGAATGGAAAGATTACTTTCATTTTCAGATCACCTGTACAATAAATTATACTGCTTACTGTTGACATACAAGAAGGCAATAAATTTTTCTCCCTTAAACTACGACAAGCTCTGTCACGTCTCTTTTTCATCTAAGTGTACGGATATTTTTCATTAGTTTGCTTGGACTTGAATAAGATGTGCCAACTTTACCAAGGTAAGCAAAGTACAGTGGGACACCGTCAACCTGAACTTCTAAAATAAATCGAACATCTGAACCATAGAATTTGGCTAACGATTCAGTTCTGCTGTAAAAACAAACGGCCTTCAGGGAAATCGACACTGTATCTTTTTGTGGAGAGGCAAGCTTCAAACTGAAGGTAAAATAATAGACAAAAGGTGCCAACACGCTCACCGCTGTAACCATCTACCGGTAATTATCCAACTAAAATTCAAAATCAGCGTTTTGGTGGAAATCAGACCAGAGAGAAGAGACTTCCAGTTCTGTAACCTGAGATAAATTTCCCAATACTGCAATCCCCCAAAAATATGCTGTGGCAAACATATCATTCCCTTGGATGTTCTTGGTAACAGACCGGTTCCACTGTACAAGAGCAGATACATGTATTTAGTACGTTTTTAAAGAAGTGAAACGTTGAAAATTTATTTTCTTTCATTTTTTTGTCAAATTCCTTGTCCTCATTTCAAATGAATGTAATCATTCTCAATGTGATGTTATTTTGAAACTCAGAATACATGTACCTCTATTCTTCACCTGTGTCGTTTCACCTGTTTGAAAATCCTCGTAAATGTTGTATCTGACCTCTTGATACAGTAGAGCCTAACACCAAGAGCAACCTCCCCAAAGTTTATACATTGTACAGCAAACATGAAATACAACAATATTACATTACGGTATGCACGTGACTTGTTTTGGATCAATAGATGATGACATGACCAACATGATGCTTTATAATGTGATATGAAATCTAATGACCATGCCATACAGCAGGTGGTTGCCACCTCCTGGCGTGGCACTTTCATTGCCTCAAGACATGGCATTTGTGAATATTACACCCCTGTATTGATTTTAACATGATTAAAACTGAAATAGCTTGATTGGCACCAACATGATTCCCACTGGGGATCATTTGTAACTGTAGAGATCCAATATTGTATTTTTTTAGTAATTTACAAGAGCTACATGTATATGTTTAAGTGTTTATGATGTTCTTTGTACATGTATCATAGTATGAAGTATGAAAAGTAAGAACATCAAGCAAACATCAACTGTAAGCTGATCACTTGATGACGTGCTACAACCGTTTTTTTTTAAATTGTCCTCAAGAGACCTGGACAGCCTGGACATGATTATCACAGCAAACCTGAACTCGCCCCCAGGCTCTGCAACCAACTCGTTCCACAGACACGTCAAACTCACCAGTGACCTTTTCATCTCAACACTGGCGGCCCGCCACAAAATCATTCGTTGACAAAACAGATTACCTAATCTTCAGAAGCCAGGGGCAGTGATTGATTCCTAATTAACCCAACTGAGGTATCTTCCGATAACACCTTCCAAGCTTGTAGTATATCATGTATGTATTGAACATGTACTGGGTGCGGTCATGACAGTCACGACAGAGGGAGCCGACAGCCGATTCAATGGCTGGTATTCGTAAAAGTTAGCAAATGCTTTTACTTCTTAAAATTTGCATAGCAAGGTCCAATATAAATGCACTACAAAACTTAAAGCAGCATTTGCTAGCTGTGGTGAATATCACATCAGCCATTGTAACTGTTTAGTAGCAGTACAATTTCGCAAGCTGACATGGCTGATCTACTGCTGATTACCATAGCATTTGGGATTTTCTTCCTCCTATCCCACTGCACTTCAGTGAATGACGTGGGCAGTAAAACCAATGCAAACCACAATACATGTATCGTGTATATTCTACATGTTCTAATAGCTGCTCAGACAAAGCAGTTGTCTCCAAGGAAATGATGGGACTATCTTATGAGACATAACGCCAACATGAGATACAGAGATACAAACCAACAACATGAATGGTTAATGGTCTGTATAGAAATGTCACCAAATTGCCTCAAGAGGTCTGGGTGGGTGGCCTCATCGATTATTGCTCCAAATGGAACCTAGAGAAGTCTGATGTGTGGGAGGCAGGTTCCCGAACCCTATCCTATGGGCGTATTTGAATCCTCGTGTCGGGTCAAGAACAGTGTTCTCCTCACTCCCCACTCAGCGGAGGGTTGAGCGGAACACGTTCTTGGCCCGACTCGTGTTGCGTTCTCGGCGTTCGAGACTGTCATTCTCGAATTGAGTCAACATCTACCGGTACATGAACTAGGTCAGCACGAGTGTGGTCAAGAACGAGGATTCGAATACGTCCCATGGCTGTGCATGATTATGCCTTGAATGTGTTCATTGGTGTTTTTTTGTTCTAATTGTATATTACATCCCCAGTAAACCCTCAAATTCTGCCTTCAGTGTTGTCAATACAAATCACTTTCTGCCCTCTCATTAGATTTCAAACGTCCAATCTCACGGGTGAAAACCCCGATTGAATCCCCTGCCTGCTTTGCCATTCTGAGAGCCGTCCATAAAACATGACAATAAATCCCATCACAACACTCCCTCATATGTTAGATCGGTTTATTCATACTGTCATGCATGAAAAATGGCTATTGGTACGGCTCGAGACCTTTCATCCTATGAAGTCCTCGAAGTCAATTTATGCCACATCTTATCTGTCCATGATAAATACTGAATATGGAAGCCATAAACTACTCAATCATAATGATTATCATGTGTGTGTCACTGAGAAAGTAAGATTATGAGCGAATGCTATTACGTATTGGTTATGTCAGCAGCATTACTGGTACTTTTGCCTGATTCAGGCCAACGACCTCCCGCATCAAAAAGATTCGATCAACTCGACATGGTCAGTTCATTTATTCCTTATTTATTCGATCCCACAGGACTCTAATCTTTTTCGTTGTTTTAGATCTGAACGCTGCTAAACGAGATCGCTCCCACATCGATGTCAACCTAAAGCTCGACAACCAGGGCAGTTTGGCCCAGACAGTGCGGGAAAAGAAACTCAATGCAATCCTCGACCAACTGAAGGAGACATACCATCGCAGCATCAAGCCAATGGAAGATATGTACAGGTTTAGAGAGATGGGGAAACCGCCAGTTACAGGTATGCAGTCAAAAAAGCTTCCGTGAGAGAGGTGTACATTACTACATGTACTTTGTTACTACACTTGTCAAGAACCACCTCAGGAATTTTCAGTCACAAGAACTAATGTTATGTATTTGCTGAGCATCGGCTTTCAGAAACGTGACAACAATTGTGGCTTGGGACGTGTAATACAGTTTTGTGGACATAATACGTGTATGTCAGGGACCCCCTGACCATTTCATGACAAGCTGCACAGTCTGTAACTGTCACACTTCTTCAACAGATGCAGATATAAAGATGAAGCCAACTGTTCTGTTCGTTGGACCGTGGAGCACGGGCAAGTCGACCATGATAAACTACCTCCTTGGAGTTGAAGATGGCAACTTCAAACTTATTACTGGTACGTTCCTCAAACCTCTGCTGTGGCAAGTTCCGTGTAATCATTTGGTGCAAAATTGTAAATTTTTCTTGACCAATCTTTTCATTCTACGTATATATGTAGAGATATCAAGTCGAAACTCAGTTCATTATTGGCTCTTTAGACAATGATAGATACAAAAGATACTGGGTGATTTGTATGTAACGTCAGAGGAAAGTGAATCCTGGAGGAAAACTAGGCTGTTCAAGAGAGTCACCCTCACTATCACAATTCACACATGTACCAGATCCAACTTACATGTAGATCTCAGCGGTGACATGTGCTGAATATTTCCACAGACCACTACTGACCAATCTTGCCTTCAGGTGCTCAACCGACAACCACGGAGTTTACGGTTCTGATGCATGGTGAGAAAGAGAAGAACATAGAGGGGATGGTGTTGGCAGCGGACAGCAACAGATCGTTCTCTACATTGGAAAAGTTTGGCCAGGTAGGTTGAGCATATTGCAAGATCAGATTGGCCTTTCTTCCAATGAGAGGTGGGATGACCAGATACACAATCCCAATCGCTTTTCAAAAGTGAGGAAGATTGCGAGGAGCTGATAAGGATCCTCAGAAACCGTACAAAGTTCAGATCCCCGACCATGAGCAACATTGAGCAAAAGGGCCCTCTCAGTTTACAAATCTTTTACAAGTACATGTACTAGATTGACACAAAAGCTACATTTTTTTCCAGGGCTTTCTGGAAAAACTTCAAGGAATAGAGATGCCGAACCGACTTCTAGAGAAGGTGATCCTCGTAGACACACCCGGCATATTAGAAAACAAGAAACAACAGGATAGAGGGTACCCGTTTAATGAAGTCTTACAATGGTTCATCACCCACGCTGACTTGATTTTCGTAGTGTTCGACCCGACAAAACTGGATGTTGGAACGGAGCTGGAAGTTCTGTTTGAGCTACTGAAGGGACAAGAATCGCAGATCAAGCTGATTCTGAACAAAGCCGACACCATCCCTTTTCCAGAACTGATGAGGGTCTACGGAGCCCTCTTTTGGAATTTAGCACCCCTAATCAACGTGACAGAACCACCGAGGGTGTATACGGGATCATTCTGGGGTGTACCCTGGAGGAAAGGAACGCAGATGGACCTATTCAAGGTCGAAGAGATCAATCTTCTGAATGACTTGAACGACCTGATCGAGAATAAAGTTGAAAACAAAATAGCCCATATACGCCAGTATGCCGTCCTAGTCCGCCAACATGCACTTATAGTGAACCAGTACTTAGAGGCGTTCAACCGACACAACACTTTCTTGAGTAACAGTGAAGTTGTAGCCAATGACATCATTGAAAATCCACAAAAATATAGGATTTTTGAAATTGTTTCTTTGTCAGATAAGATCAGCAAATATGACCTCCCGAACCCTGGGGTCTATAAAGAGTTCTTTTACATTCATGCAATCAATTCTTTTCAGATACTGAATAAGCATTGTTCATTTTTCGGTGGATGTTTATTAGATAAACTAAATCATGCCATTAACACGGAACTTCCTGAACTTCTGAACACAGTTAAGGAAATTAACATCCAGCAATGTTCAGCTGATGAAAACTGTAAAAGTAGTCAAACAGACGAACCAGAAAAATGATAACAGAATCGCAAAATAGTTGTCTTAGAGATAATCATACTTGTAAATATATCAAAACAGATACAAGTGTATTTTTATTATAATATCAGCTATGTATGGTAAATTATAAACATAATGAGACGTTTTTTTTCTGTAATCTTCATTTTTTATCCCAGTTTATCAGTTGCATTTAATACCTGACAGTGTTCATTCCGAGGGGCACTTCACTCAAAGCTGGCCACTGACAACGGACTTTACTGAACATTCCACAGTGCTTCATGTTCGAAATCGCCAGGAGCTCAATCACTTGAGCTCCTCAAAGGCTCAAGGAGAGCTGTTCACACTCGTGCCTGAACTTTAAGGATGCTGAGGAGCGCGGTCAATCGAGCTCCTCGGCGCAATTTTGCAGGCACGAAGGGGTGTGAGCGTGATTGCGCCTGTCTTACGTGAAGCACTGATTCCGACTGAATTGATGATTCCTGATTAAATCAAGTACCCACCATACTACAAGCATATAGGCTTATTTTTCAACCTTGACTAGTCATGATGGTGAAGAAGCCAAGCACACAACCATTTAAAATTAAACATTTGATATCCCTTCAACTGCACATTGAAAAGAAAGTCCTCCATCCAGTAGACTAGCATTTTCCACTGTGCCTTAATTGTTTTTGTTACATACAATTGTTACTCGTTGATTTGTGACCAAAAATCAGTTTTTGTAATGTTCCATTTGTTCACTGAATGATTATTTCTGTTGAGATTATTCTTATGGTAATTAACTATTGTACAAATGTGACCCGTGCCAGCAAAATGAGTCGGAATGTGCCGGAAAGAAGACTCAACATGACACCAGAGAACAACTCTAGAAATTGACCGAGTCAAATTTCACAACGGCCAGACAATACTGAAATCAACAATCTGTTGGTGCACTTTGGGTCCTCTTCTCTGCGCATTCGGACTCATTTTGCTGGCAAGGATCACAAATGATACCAAGTGATTATGTACTATGGCATTCCTCAATATATCCAAATTTATCATCAACCTCTCTGATTTCTGACAGCCAATTTTCAGACTAATCTTCCATTGTGCTTTCAGTATTTGGGTTGAGTGTGAGTACTTTAAGAATAATCCATGAATATAAGGCCACATAAAAAAAATCTTTAGTTTAGCATCAGTCAAACTTGTAAAAAGTGAGGAGGGAGGAGGGGTTTTTTTTGTTTTTTTTTTAATACTGAAATGGACTGTGATCATCGAAAGAGAGCTTGGAAGCATTGCACCATTTACCATACAATAGACAAATCCTTAGTATTAACTCGAAAAAGGTTTTTATTTAAAAAAAATACATATCTGAGTCACCCTTGAAAAGGCATGTGTAGACAAGAAACCACACTTTTTGACAGAGAACATTATAATGTGAGAAAAAAATTGAAAAAATTTTTTTTTTGAAAAAAAATTTTTTCCAAAAAAAAATTTTTTTGAGGCGGCGAGAAAATTCGAGGCGGGCGCTGATGCTAAACTAAAGATTTTTTTTATGTGGCCTACTGCGTCTGTACTGATTTAGAGCAGACTTGACACTGCACATGCACAACGACACAAGCAGCAGGTTTCACAATGCATGCACAATGGCACATGCTTTGAATATCAGTTGGTATAGACCGTTCTCAAATTGACGAAAACGAGAAAGATCTGTGCACCTCCGCCGAAATCTCAACCACAACCTCGGTGTGAAACTCAGTGACGTGACGCAGACAACCCCATGACAGTGACGTTGAAGACGTTGCGTCAGACTCGACCATTGCTGAATCATGGATTGCTTCACATCACCGGGTTTCAAATCGAGGTTCTGGTTGAAATTTTGGCAAAAGTGCACAGGTCTGTGAATTCGAGAATCGTCTATACAGCCATGGCGGGCGGAGATTAAAATCTGCCAGGGCAGAATGGGTTCAAGACATTTTGCTCCCATGAAAAAAGTTGTTTTTTAAAGTCTACTTAGATGTAGTAATCAGCGCATTGAAAAACTTTCTTTCCTGCAGACCATTGAAGTTTATTTTTTGGAGAGAAATGCATATGTTCAGTTTTTATATCTTGATAAATATTGTATAATTGTGTGAAAAATACACTCTATTAATGTGCAAAATTTATAAATAAATACATGTAACAGCATTCAATGCTGCCAGATTGAAAACCTATCTCTGTTTCTTCTCTTTGAGTTTTCTAGTTGAATACATTGGCAGGTGTACTTTACTTATCTAAGGGAAACGAAACTAAGAACCTGGGTCCAAATCTGCCAAGAACAAAATGATAATGGCAACCGGAAATGCAAGAAAAATACCCCTAAGGTCCAATGGCCAAGGACCTGAAGAATTATGTGAAAGTGGAAAACAGCCTACCTTAACATCAACTTCCTTGAGTAGAATATTCGTGTCATCATCGTAATCGAGCTTGCATGCCATGCGCAAATCTCGGGCAGCGTTTACCCAGTGGCCTACCAATCTGAAAGCATGGTGGGAAAAAATTACAGCTACGCCATCATCATGACTACAGAAAGAGAATTGTTGTAGGGGGATCACGCACAAGGGCAGGGGACATCGAGCTGATGCAACGGAAGTGCTTTTAACAAATCAGGGCCAGGCATTTCAGGCTAAACATGCCCGTCCTGATGACGCTACAACTCACTTGTGTGCCTTTCCCCTCCACTTGTATGGAGCAGCGGAATCGGGATTCAGTTCAATGCCGCGGTCACAGTCGCGGATTGCTGCGTTTGGTTTCTGCTCTCTCACATACGCACTGGAAGAAAATAGTGTCGTAGCATTAGAAAGACAGAATATTTTCATACAGAGAATAAGAAAAGGCCCTCAGAGGAGACAGGTAAAGAGAGAAACTCCAACTTTGTTAAACTGAAGCATTCAGCTATGGCCAATACTTATTATGTTTTCTTCGAACAAAAACATCATTGGATGGACTACATGTAAATGTGTTGTTAGAAGTCTCGCCCTGTGCGAATCATTGTCATTTTCAATTTCAATACAGACTTAACAGTGTGTAATCATCACGTTTGATGGGAAATGTTTAAAGGTTGAGTAATGTGTTATTGAGAAGTACAGTCCAACCTTGCTCTCTTGGCGAACAGTATAGCAGAATGGGGATTCAGGTTGATAGCCTCTGTGAATAACTGGATAGCTAGGGTAGTGTTACCTGAAAAACAAGAGGACATATATCAGGCTGGGAATAGGGGAGGGCTCCTGATAGCAGTATGTAGGTGGAACCACGAACTGTTGTAAGGTGGGCATCAGACATGAAGTGATAGTACATGGGATTTAGACAGACAAATTCGGAAGTTCAGCCGTAGATCTGATGTTCTAACTGAAGAGAGTTTTGTAAACCTACCCATGTTGAGGGCTTCGATAGCTTCACTACGCTTTGCTGATGCTTGATCCCTCATTTCATCAGTCACCTAAAGAAAAACACTTTTTATCATACCTCAAAGCGATGTCGACCAATCACGGTGCGTCATTCACCGTTGCGTGTCCATGTGGTAATTTTTACTATTCCATGGCTATATTTCACGGAATACCCAGTGCCCTATTTTAATGAAGTTGATGCGCCTCATGAAATAATCTTTTTCACCGTTGAATAATTTTGACTATTCCATGGCTTGTCTTGCAATATTCGTATAATACAGCACTCTCACAAATTCCATGAATGCCATCTGAGAACATGCTGACAAATGAATCATACTTTGTGGTTCGTTGAACATCAATATGAAAACAGTTGACGCATGTCCCTGATGATGAAAATAAGCAAGAAGTCAATCTCCAGAATTCACGAATTTTCGACCCCAACCGGGGTCTTTTTCAAGTGGAACTTTACAATCCGAAACTCTAGAAAAGGTCTTTTCTAGAGTTTCAGATTGTAAAGTTCCACTTGAAAGAGACCCCGGTTGGGGTCGAAAATTCGTGAATTCTGGAGATTGACTT
The DNA here is from genome assembly GCA_002633025.1 of Notospermus geniculatus. Classification (NCBI taxonomy): domain Eukaryota; kingdom Metazoa; phylum Nemertea; class Pilidiophora; order Heteronemertea; family Lineidae; genus Notospermus; species Notospermus geniculatus. The sequence goes on along the minus strand of NMRB01000232.1, from coordinate 160,716 downwards.
CTTGCTTATTATCATTTTGTGTGTCAATTTTGTGCTTCCCTGATGATGAAGACATCAAAAGTGATGTGATTGAACAAACAAGGGAACACTAGAAGGGGCCAACCAAGAGGCTTAGGTTTCCAAGGGAACAAACTGAGGGAAGGCCATGGCATATTTTGTTTTGTTTTGTTTCACAGGCAGGAGCGTGGATCGGCATCCTACTCCGCCACTTTGCCCTTCCTCTAGTCTCTTCCAGGTCCAGAGAAGGCAGGCCTCTGACCCCCGGTTCGGGAGAGGGCACTATCTCCCCACCCTCCGGTAAAGACCATCCTTGGAGAAGGGAGGTGCTGGGCCCCGCAGTAACACCACCCACCCACCCCTACGCTGCCGAACAGACCCCACCTGCCCTAGCCCGCCCGACCCACGGAGGTGGGCATATTAGGACCGAAGTTCTATCGACTGTGCCCAGATGGCAGCATATTCAGGTCTGAACACAGCTTCGACAGACCGACCAGCTGCATCCTGACCTACACTGAGCTGCGGGACTGAGATGTGTTTTATAAAACACGGCCATTTAAATACCTCTTTGTTAGGATCTCCCATAGATTGCGGTGGAGTGTCATCACCTTCAATAACCTCGCTATCACTGATGTCTGAAAGGATGTAGAAATAACTTTAGAATCTATTATTTTTTTGCAAAATGCAAATGCAACTCAGATCTGGGGTAAACTAAACGACTTAAAACCTCAGAAACAGAAGATGTTACAGTGGCCATCCAATGTCACTCACTGAATGATGACTACATGATTTTTCACAATTTTTGAATCATGTCTGAAACGCCCTCCCTTTTGTAAGGGATATACGGAAAACAAACACTATTTTCATGCAAGAAGAGGAAGATTTTGAGGAATCATTCCTGGTAGACCAAGCAGTCAGAAGATTTAAGGCATACCAACGTCACTGCTGCTCTCCGATGGTTCGGGTTCTGGTGCAGGTCTTGGCTGAAAGATGAAGTTATGTGATAAGGATAATGACAACAGATATAACATCATTGAGGCAAGAGAAAGGCCCCGCTACCACATACGGCAAGGTTTGACTGTCATTTGAACTCAAAACCACAATGACAAATAACAAAGGTTCCTCTGGACAACTCTGCGAGGAAGTTCCATCACCAGCTTATGAAATTTTGGCAATAAATTCCTCTTCAACATTGTACACAGCACTGATCTGCGACTACGTTCATCACCCTTTCTCCGCAGATTGTGGATGTACCTTAGGTGAAGTTGGGGTTGGTTCTTCTGAAGGTTCCTCCCAAGCTGACTTCTGAGGTGCCGGTGGAACAGTGCCTCCAAGGCTGAAACAATGAAAGATATAAAAATCATCACTTAGGAGCTGCTCTTAATATTTAAACAGATTTCATTGCCTTGAATTCTTTGTTGTCCAAACACAAAGTGTCGCACAGATCCTTGCAGTTGAGATGTGCAGTCTCAGGGATTGCTGGTGATTGAAATTTTCTTTAGCCACAGTAATGGAAATGCATTGGATCACTCTGAATTTCTTTAGCCACTGATGTGAATTTTCATCATTTTCCTGGTCATTTTCAAAGATTTCTACCCATTTTGGGTCGTGGCTAATGCTAGCGCAATCCCTGCAGTCTTCCCTAGTACCCTAGTTCGTTCTCAGCTACTACATCTTCTCAAATAGCTGTGAATTATCATCATATATGATTGATACCTTTCAACATAGTCCCTGAAGAAGGCAAACTGGGGTGTACGCAAAATTCCTGGATTTGCCTTGCATACACCAATAAAAGATTCCAGTTTTTGTATATCACTTGGATCCATGTTTATTCTACCTGCAAACGATAATGAAATGCAATAAGATACAAATTTGTAATTAAGTCTAGGGGCCTACTTGTAAAAATGGAAATAGGCCTAACAATGGGGGGCCTACTAGGCCTACAATAGTTACGGTAACCATATCGACCAGGCATAGCTTCTTTTACGATATGACATTGNTTGTCCAAACACAAAGTGTCGCACAGATCCTTGCAGTTGAGATGTGCAGTCTCAGGGATTGCTGGTGATTGAAATTTTCTTTAGCCACAGTAATGGAAATGCATTGGATCACTCTGAATTTCTTTAGCCACTGATGTGAATTTTCATCATTTTCCTGGTCATTTTCAAAGATTTCTACCCATTTTGGGTCGTGGCTAATGCTAGCGCAATCCCTGCTCAGTCTTCCCTAGTACCCTAGTTCGTTCTCAGCTACTACATCTTCTCAAATAGCTGTGAATTATCATCATATATGATTGATACCTTTCAACATAGTCCTTGAAGAAGGCAAACTGGGGTGTAAGCAAAATTCCTGGATTTGCCTTGCATACACCAATAAAAGATTCCAGTTTTTGTATATCACTTGGATCCATGTTTATTCTACCTGCAAACGATAATAAAATGCAATAAGATACAAATTTGTAATTAAGTCTAGGGGCCTACTTGTAAAAATGGAAATAGGCCTAACAATGGGGGGCCTAGGCCTACAACAGCGATAAGTATTACACATGCACTTATTTGTTGATGTAATATAATGGTTTTTTGAACCACATGGGTCCGTGGGTAAATAAGGGTGGTGACGGGACAGTCCGGCGTCCCCGTCACTGGCATGGCATCAGGCCGGCGGCGGGAGGGGGGGGAAGAATTCCCTTACGAAAATGTACCACGTGTATGGTAAATGACATTACCACGTGGTATTAATGGGCAAATTTTACACATTTTGTGTGTAAAATTTGCCCATTTACCACTTGGTAATCGACAGTTACCATGTGGTAATGTCATTTACACGTGGTAAATTTTCGTAGGTAAGCATGGTAAGGGGAGGGAGGCCGAAGGGGATGCACTCTCTCAGTCTCAGTCTCAATCCTGGAGTTAGGCCTTGCTTGACCGGCTTGATTATAGTCTAGAACAAAGGCCGAGGTCACATAAAACCCAAGTCAATACATCAGATTAACATGCATGTGATTAACATAAAAATAGAGAAAATTCCGCTGTCCGAGAATAGATACCATACTACAGGAAGCGTGCTGTACAAATTAGTAGAACGCAATTGTCGGACAGACCTTGGATTTGATTTAGCCTAGGCCTAGATGGCTTAGTGCGATGTTTCGGGACAGAATATTGAGTCGCTTTGTTTTAAAGTCCCCGAACTGCTCTTACCAAAGTTACGCGAATCTAATTTGAGTACGGAATGATTTAAAGCCTTGAAATTAGGCCAATTTTACCAGCATGTGCAACGTTTCAAGATTCAGAAATTTCTAGAGCGCCAGTGTCGCCATCTACCGGATCATAGTGGATTTACAGACTACTCCGACGCCCTCGTACCGCTTCGCAAATACGAATAACGGAGTATTTCGAGGGCAGGGGACCAGTCTTGGTGGCTACCTGCCCTTGCAAGCTGTCGAGGGTAAAGGACCAGTCTATAGAACCAGGCTAGAAAGCTACCAAACTGTACAACAGTGCCCATTTTCTCCACTACGTTACACAAATAGACACTGTCATCGATCAGTCACCGCCATGTTTGACCGCATCACTCCTCCTAATGGAGTTACCATTAGGGACCGCTTCACAATGGTAAGGAATCCTTACACATATTATTGCGCTGCACTTCTTTTCAACATGGCGGTGGCTGATCGATACTAGAGGGTGTTATTTGGAACGCCCTCTAGTGTCAAGAATGGAAAGCTACCTACACTGATCCCCTGCCCTCCACTATGATCAGCCACATGTTTGGCTTTACAGGGTGTTGCAAAAACATGCCCCAGCCCACTCCAAATGCTTTTGTTGCATGGCACAACAGAGAAAGCAAAAATTTTCATGTCATTTTCTTACCCGAGATGGTCTTATATGTCATTTTCTTACCCGAGATGGTCTTTTTTCCGGTTCAGGGTACAAAGTGGTGACCTGACGAAGGGTTCTGAGCTGGAGGAGAACTTGAATGGAACCCCACATAAGGGGCACAGTCCGCGTGAGCTACTGCGAAACTAATGTATTAGGCCAGCCCTGCATACCACGATATATAAATACACACAGCACACCTGGATGACCTAATTTCTGTCCGCAGTGAAGTACACCTGACTGCGGACAAGATTTTGCAGTAGCTCATGCGGTGTGTGTCCCTATTGCACAGCTTTTGGCCAGAGGCCCTCTGAGAGGGCCTCCTGCTGCTGCTGCTGTGCACAATTTTAGAGACTTGGAACAATCAGAATTCGAAATGAATAAACAACAAATTCAAATAAACAATGATATTTTCATTTCATGAATCTTCACAATTTTCCATGATCATTATTTTAACTCGGCCATCACACAGTGTCTGTGTCATTTCTTTTTGAAACCAACATGCATAAATAAAATACAGAGTGCAGTTTATCTTGGGATGAGTTACAGAAAAATGGAAGCCAGTCAAGATCGGTAAGAATTACTAGACTGTCCTAGTACATGTACTTTGGAGTCTAAATGAATGGAAGCAACAGAAATCTCTCCCGCTCGCTGACCTCGCTTTCGTCAGAACACCCCTCTATTACTGACACACTCATACTTTCGCCGAATCGGTAGATGTCGTCCTGGGTAACCCTAAAGGACCAACCTGGGTAACCCTAAAAGTTACCCAGGATGATCCTGGGTAAACTTTAGTGTACTAAAGTTTACCCAGTTTGCCGATTTGATGGATTTCGTGCACTGATATATGACTGAAGTAACGTTTTCAAGATCCTCGACCGCAGGTGAAAAAGTGCGCGAATTTCAAACTGGGTAAACTTTAGTACACTAAAGTTTACCCAGGATCGTCCTGGGTAACTTTTAGGGTTACCCAGGTTCGTCCTGGGTAA
>NMRB01000232.1:136304-155074 GCA_002633025.1 Notospermus geniculatus | reverse complement strand
AAGGGTTAAGACTGAATCAAATGCGAAATTGAAAGGAGCCATCCGGACCAAGGGCTCGATCAAAATGATCATGTGTATACATGAACCTTTCTTAGCCCCTAAAATTGGCAGCAAACGGGAGCAGAAGCGATTGTTCTGAGATTGGCGATGAAACTGAAGTGCCAAGTTCACCGCTGAATACTCCTTACCTCCTTGCTCCCATCTTGGTTCGCCGGCACACACAATGGCGTTCCAACACGAATGAACCCAGCCTCTACAGACACCCCAACCACAATGGGATCCCTACTATTGAAGATATACTGTGGAAGAATACGAAGTTTGCACGGAAACACTGCAATGTTTTTGAATTCATCCCGTTTCTTTTGCTTAAATGTTTCTCTATACTCCATGAATTTGTCAAAAAGGTGGTAGATGATGTCCGCCGTGAATATCTGCACGCCGACGCTGTCCGCGAGTTCCTGGCCATCTCGCTCCACTTTCACGTCAAATGCAAGGATGACTGCAAACCTGAAAGATATCACCACCAGGTAAATAGCTATTGAGAATGCGAAATGGAAGTAGCAGTAAATTTAGGTGTCTACTCGTTCCCTCTTTTCAACTTGCCCATCCAATAGTAAGGTCCAGGGTAGCTAAAGAGTTTTTTGATTTCTTAGAATTTGTACAACAGGAGCAGTCCATGTTACTTACTGAATATCACGTTCCACCATCACAGATGCTTTCATGACATCACGCTTGTGAACAGGGCCAATGTTGATACCAGCATACTGTAAGAAATGGAGAGGACACAATGAAGTCATGCATCACGCGGTAAATTTCTTTTCTCATCGAAGTAAGGGCAATACATGCTCTGTTCTCCAGTTTTTCCATCAATGATGACTATTTTTTCATATGAATATGCGGCTCAAAGCGGACCCGAGTTGGCACAATAACACATACTTACAGGTATTTTCGAAGTTCGTAGAAATTCCAGTAAAGCTTCAAGTGATCCTAGAGTAGATGCCTGGACGAACACTCCTTTTTCACTTAGTTTTATTGCGTTTAGAATATTTTTCAGCTGTTTTGCTATGTCTTCCTGCAAAGTATCAAGACAAATATTAACGATATAAAATTCTCCAGTGCCGTGGTTGCCAGAGTGTGCAGCAGAGAAAAGGGTTAAAAGATTAAAGGGCCCAACAAATTTGCCTTCAGCCACGAGATTGATTCAAAGTTACTCATTGGCAGGTCATACAATGTAACTGAACACAGGTTGCCACAACAAAGTACAGACAACAAAATTACCCGGTATATTTCCGCCTCGTCTGGATGGTTGGCAACATATAGAGGCAAACCAGCTAGTGCCTTCTCCAAATCTTTTGCAATGAGCTTCACACCCTGAGCAGCCTTCAGTTCCTTCACCTTGTCATACTGGTTCTGTGAGAGAAAGCAAAATAACAGATAGAGCTATCAAAACCATATCATCGAAGAAGGGGATGTAGTTTAACCCTTAAATTCCCATAATTCTTCCGGAAATTTCACCAGAAGTACCATCTAAACCTCCCCAAAAATAGCCGAAATCCATGGATCAGGCATGTCATGCTAACTTCCTTCAAAATCACTCAAAAAAACTGTTGTAATCCACCTGTGGGAAGGTTCTAAAGGATCTGGACTCTTCAATCACCTTGTACCACCTTGTTTCATTCATGTTTCATCATAAAAATCCCAGAAATTTGCTTCAAAATCGGTCAAGAGGCTGCCAAGACAACTCTGTTTTCGTGACACGCAAAATAGCACAAGTACCATTCGTTTCCTGGACTAGAAGCACGAGAAATTCAAAGTCCGCGTGGGAATTTAAGGGTTAACGATTCCAAAAGCCAATTGAATGTAAGGAATTTGGAAGAAACCAATTTTTATACCCTCTCGCACTTCATGTAGATCAAGACAGAAATGGACACTGAACCAACCTTGACTCTTAATTCTTTCATAGGTGGTGGTACCAGCAGCCCTCTGATCTGGGTTGTGATAGGCCCCTCTTGTCCCGCCAATACCACAGTGTCCGACTCCCGTAGTGTTCCATTTACGAGGATGACATCTATCGTCGTACCCAAACCCGGCAGGGCTTTGACCTGAAGGAAAACAGAATACAGATGATGGGAGACCTCGGAAGATCTCTGGCATTTTCCTACAAGATGATCACACGCATCTACCTTTCCTGCGTCTCAGTGTGGGAGGACAAAAGAAAGTGTTGGACAAATTCTAGACAAGCCTGCCTGATTGTTCAACATTTCCTTTGTCCTCCTGGACTTAGACGCAGGACAACTGAATGCATGTGGTTTATCCTGCAGGGGAAGCACCATACAGACATCAGACAATAGTTTTCTAGGCCTTTAACCTGCATAATGCAGAATTTGCACACCAATTAGGCTAAACACCCTTTATGAATACGGCACTAAGAATACACCTTTTCCCCCAGCATCTTTATTATATCCTTACCTCCATCACCGTAGCCTGTAGCTCCTCTGAGTATGCAAGTCGTTTGGCCAGCATGCTCTGTGTGAGCTCGCATAAGAGAGCCATGAGGTTACCCATACCATCCCCAGTATGAGCAGACGTTGGCACCATTGATACCCACTCACGTGGATTCTTATTCTCATAAGATAAAGTCACGTTCAGTTCCTGAAATAAAGAAGTTTAGCTCACTGATTATCAACATCAACTGAAAACTTGTCTAATAAAGGTACTGATAAAAGCAGTTGGGAAAGCTTGGACACTTGTGAGTAACAAATTTCGTTACCTGTTCGGCAAATTCAACGACGATATTTCTCAATCGATCATCGAATTCATCTTTTGTTATCTTTGATTGTTTTTTTATCGTGTTCTGGACGTCAGAGTGTGGGTTCGTCTTCCACTGGTATAACCTATCAATCTGAAATACCATCACAAAACGATTATTTCAAAATAATAAATGCTATCTGGACAATACAGAGAAGCTCCAGGGGTAGCCGCATAGAAACTCCGCTAGTGCTTTGACAGCGCATCGGTGTTGAATGCATGGGAAAATGTACAGCACTATCGGTAGATGGGCTCCGCTAGCGCTAGCGGAGTTTCTGTGCGGCTACCCCAGGAGTGCAGAACTTGGGTTTTACTAAGTCATATAAGGTCTTGCATTGAGATCGCAGTTGTTCGTGCCGTAAGTCTTGAGACAACTCACATTAGAAAATGCTCTCATGGAGTTCCAGAACCAACATGACGTCTCACCTTGTTCAAAGCAACCACGAACGGTGTCTTCCGCAACTTGAGAAGGTTTATAGACTCAATCGTTTGCGGTTCCAACCCGTGCATGATGTCAACGACTAATACAGCTATATCACAGAGTGACGATCCTCGTGATCGCAGGTTACTGAAAGACTCGTGGCCGGGGGTGTCGATGATAAGCAAACCAGGAATTTTTAGTTCTGACTTAGCGAACTGAAAGAAAGACCAATGGGATCAATATGATGACAATCTTCCCTCGTAAGATTTTATCAGGGTCCAGAGGGCATATATCGAAAGTAGGCCTTTCACTCAGCTCTAATAGGAGCTGTCAGTGAGTTGACCAACAGATGCCGCAACGGCCCAATCTAAGGCATATAGCGGACCCATTCATTCATAATTGAGCACCAGTCAAGAGAAGTTTCTTTTGCATTGTTCCGCTAGAACTTTGCTGCCATCTTTTGGCAATACGTGCAGCTGGCTGCTCCTACTGGAGTTATCATACAAAGGAAACTGGCAGCTCAATAATTTAACAAACAACATGTTCAAAACCCACAGCCAATCAAAAATGTGACACAACTTACTTCCTTACACATCTTGGACTGTTCCCTGATCGCTTCCAGAGGCACATTGGTAGCACCAATCTGCTGCGTGATACCGCCAGCCTCACCATCCTGGACATGCGTCCGTCGCAGCTTGTCCAGAATCTTAGTTTTTCCGGTGTCAACGTGGCCGAGGACGCAGACAACTGGCGCCCGAAGATTGTCAGTAGTGCGATTTTTTTCATTCTCTTCCCGGCGTTTCTAGAATATTAATTATTGACATCGCAATCATGCCCAACAGGGAAGAACTGAGGCATACTGAATTCAAGTCTTCCCTTTTGAAAACAGCACACAAGCCAGGAATAATCCTCTCCAAACATACTGAGAGGAGCTGGGAGGTGGCTGTAGGGAGTCCCTTCAATGGGAAGCAAATTATGACCCAATGAAGTGAGAATCATGGTAATCAGCTACTTACATTCATTCTCATTAGAGCCTTTTCCCTCGCTCTCTCTGCTGGTGTCAGTCCGTAATCACTCTCTTCAGATTCAGACTCAGATTCCGATTCCTCTTCACTCTCTTCCTCTGATTCCTCGTCCTCCTCATCCTCTTCTGAAGAAGCCTCACCTTCATCTTCATCTTCCTCGTCCTCCTCTTCTTCTTCTTCCTCTTCTTCACTTTTCTTCTTTTCCTCTGAAAACATAGGTAAACTGAACTCGTACGTTCAGGACAGTAGTGGTAGTGAACCAAGCGACCAGGGATTCCCATTAGTCCATCAAGTGACAACACACAGCTGCAGCAGCGAACATCACATCAAGACTGACCTTCAACCTTTTCCTTCTCCTCGTCACTTGCCGCTGCCCAATCATCTTTGACATCTTCCCATGATGCAGCTGGCTCAGCCGTCAGGGCTTCCTCGGTCGGTGTCTCAACAGTGGGCAGTGGCTTTTCCTCTTCAACTGGAGTCTGTAGAGGTGTGGTCTCCTCTGTGAACAAAATACAGATGTACTTCATGGACTTTTTAAAATACTGGTAGGCGTGTATTTTTCCAAATCCAAAGTGACGAAACACTGACATCACAGACCTGACGTGACTGAAAATTGCACACCTACCCGTGGGAGAGCTTTCTTTCTGTCCCGGTTTCCGTTTCTTCTTGTGTTCGTACACAACTCGTTTTTTCTTGGGTTCTTCACCTTCTGCTGCATCCTTCATCGGAATTTCCACACCTGAAATAGAACCAATCCAAGATACAGAATAGCACAAAATTGACACACAAAAGGATAATAAGCAAGAAGTCAATCTCCAGAATTCACGAATTTTCGACCCCAACCGGGGTCTTTTTCAAGTGGAACTTTACAATCTGAAACTCTAGAAAAGACTGAAATAGAACCAATGGTTTCTTATCTTTTACATGATATACTGACCAGCGGTCCTATTGTCTTTTTACATGCATGGTGTCTGGGCAAATTATTGGACACTGCACCGTGTTGTTTCTGTCTTCATCTGAATGTTGTCAATGGCCAAGTTGACGTCCACCACCAACCATCATCAAGCCTTACCTTGGGCTTTCATCTGTTCCAACATCTGCAAGGCACGTTGTCTGTCCTCCTTTTGTTTCTTGGTCAGAAATTTCCCCTCAGCTTTTAGCCTGGCCTCTCGTTCCTTCCTCTTCTGTTTGAGTCTTTCTTTTCGTTCTGCCTCAAGACGAGCCTAGCGAATCAAAGGATTTAATTATTGTACAATCAACTCATCTTCGAGAGAGATTACTCCACTGGTCAGTCTAAAACTTGCCGAGATGGGGTAGCAGTGTTTCCGGCAGAGGGGGCACAGCCTTTGACCAAGAATTCTGTCAAATTTTCTCTTTATCCCCCATCCAAAAAATTCCTGGCAGAAACCCCATGAGGTTTTAGCTCACAGGCATGGCTTGCAGACATAACCTCACTGAGGTTTCCTCTCTGTGCAACAGGGATATGACAATGGCTATTAGCACCCATGGAGCAAGCAGTTCCGTACCTGTTCTTCCCTGGCTTTCCTCGCCTGCTCTGCTCGAAGTTCCTTCTCCTGTTCCTCCCTGGCCAACCTTTCTTCCTCCTCCTTCACCCGGGCCAACGCTTCCTGCATGGCTTTAATCTAAAAACACACAGACACAATAGAGGACAGTCTCCATGCCCGTTATACAAGGGAACTTGTACTTCAGCCTTAATTGCTGGCATCCAGATGCTCAAACTATCGAAAGCTTTACTCACTTGCTTATTTGCCGGCTTCTTCTTCTTCTCCTTCTCCTCTTCTTCACCTTTCTTCTTCTTCTTGCGATCTCTTTCTTTTTTCTTTTTTTGACTTTTGCTTTCCTCTTCACCCTCTCCATCTGAACCTATAGCACCTAAAAGACAAAATTTGAAGTTTTCACAGATGAGTGGCTGACAACACCGTCAAATGACTCAACAAAATATATAACGAATATCACCACTTTTTTCCCACTTCACGACCAACACCTATATCCAGAATGGCTTATCCACTGGGTATCACTTTGTTTTTTCACTGGCACTAATAGTTGAAGTCTAAGCTACTGCGTTACTGCTGATACAAGAGTAGGACGTTTTTAAGGGGTCAGATCGGATATTATACCTTCAACTTTTGGAGCAGCACTCTGAGTTTCCGGTTCTGGAGTTTTCTCAATGACTGGTGTCCCTTCTTTCTGCTCTTCCCCCTCATCATCCTTTTTCTTTCCCTTCCCCTGGAAAGAAAGTCAGCTACCGACAATCAATGAGGAGTGGTTTTTGAGTGCACTGTAACACATAGGCCTACAACTAGGTCTTATGTCAGCGAGTATGTTCGGGAAATTCCTGCAGGCATAGAAAGTGAAGATAAATAACAAAACCAACTTAATTGAAAATCTTTAACTGAAACTTTCCAATCTACCTTCAGTTTTTCCTCCAATTTCTGTTTCTTTTGTCTCTCCTTCTTTTCCTTTTTCTTTTGAGCTTTCGTTTTGACCCCACCTTCGTCCCCCTCCCCTTCCTCTTCACCAGCATCATCAACATCCATCTCCTCATCCTCTTTCTCCTTCACATCCTCCTGCTTTCCTTTCTTGCTCTTTTTCTTCTTTTTTCTGTCCTCAAACTCATCCTCCCCAATTTCTGTCACAGTCTCTGCCTCCTGGATCTCGCTCAGATCCACAACCTCATGCTTCTTTTCTTTTTTCTTCTTCCCTCCTTCCTCTGCTTCTTCCTGTGTCTTCTCACCAGCATCCCCTCCATCCTCCACAGGGGGTTCGGCATCAGGGGCAGGCTCGGGTTCATCCTGTTTCCCTTTCTTCCCCTTTTTACCTGGAAATCAAGGACAGCTCTATTAGTAAAGAGAATCTATACTTCAAAGAAAACATTACACTCTCTACCAAATGGGCATGGTTGTTTCTGCAGATAGCTGATAGCCTAATCCAAATCTTTACCTTTTTTGCCTTTTGCTGTGGGTTCTTCTAGTGCAGCCAAAATGGCATCAATATCCTCATCCTCAGGTTTCGCTTGCTTCTTCTTTTCCTTTTTTCCCTTTTTCTGCTGAGCCTTATTCGGGGGTGGTGTGTCTTCCTTTTCATCCTCATCAACAGATGGCACTTTTTTCTTTTCTTTCGTCTCCTTTGGCTTCTGCTCCTCTTTTTCCTGAAGGAAAAATATTTTCTATAAGAAAACTTGTCTGACAAATCGTTGTTAAGGCCAACAGTCACATCTTACAGGTTTGATTAAAGAATGATGGGTATTGCTTCTATACGAAACAGGCATCACTGAGATGAAAGCGAAGACATCTTAGAAACCTACCTCCTCGGATGGTGCCGAGTCATCTTCCATCATATCCAGCATCTGAAAAGCTGACATCCCAGTTGGCTTCTTTGCACCCTTCTTCCCTGGCTGCGGGACCATCACAAAGTCCTCTTCCTCCACATCCTCTTCATCACTTTCAGTTACCTTCTTGGACTTCTTTTTCTGGAAAGAAATAAGGCAATTTTGTAAATATTGCAATGGGAATGAAATCCCCATTCCCGTTACATATTCACACCCTCTTCCCCTGCTGCTTAATCTTTTGAACTGGAAACCCTAAGTGAAAGCTGTCATTCCCAAGTTTCTTCCAAACTTGCCAAATACAATTTCAACAGTGGTAAGTGGTTGGGAAAACCAACACTGACTTGAATGTGAAAAGAAATTATTTTAAAATATTATGATCCATCGTCATTCACCTTTTCCTTCTTCGAAGGTTTTGGGACGTCCAGCACTTCCAGAGTCTCATTCTGACCTTCGCCATTCGCACCTTTGTTCTCCAGAGACAGTGCAGCAATTTCAGCAGCTACATCATCCTCACTGAAAAGAAAATGGACAAAATAATTGACATCCATCTGGGGATCACATCAGCAACAATGATCACGCCAGGGATGACCTAGTTAGCCGCTACCCCCTAACGCTGTGCCGTGGTATGGTGCTACAACGGTTCATAAGAACACCAAATCGGGACGCTGTTGCACCGTATCGGAGTTGGCTTTGGTTTGGTATGAAATTTAACAGCAAGTTCTTAGGCCTATATGTTTATAGAATATAATGAACAGATATTTCATAATATCCAGGAGATAATTTATTTTTTTGATGAATGAACTCCAATTCTCTATTCTGGCTGTTGAAAGGCCAGGCTGATGTCGGCAGCTAATTCCCATCTACCGTTGACACAGCCGTGGCACTACAGTGCTTGACATCATTGCGCCACAGTTTTTGCGTGTTTCAGACGTAGATTTCTAACAAAATGCAACGTTATGATGTGGTGATGATGGACTAACTAGCCTAGGCCTATTAGGCCTAATACTGAACTAGTGAGTCTGTCATCATCATTGATTGATCATATCATCATCGACAAGACTGACTAAGAGTTTTGACCCATAGGCGGGCCTAGGCCTACCCCCCCCCCCCACCATCCATAATCCATACGGTACCGGTAGGCCTAGCCCTAGGCCTACCATCCATGATGGGCCCATCATCCATATGACCATGGCATTATTAGATTAGCCTAAAATAGTTTGTTGTGTGACTGTGAGTGAGGCCTGCCAACCACATGCACCCCACCAAACCAGTCATGGCTAGGACTAGGTAGCCTAGATTGCACAAGACACAGCAATACAGATTCAGAAGCCATGCATTCTGTCGATACAAGTACAGTGCACACAACAAAGCATGCATGCATGCACGTGCACTGCACACACACACACACGTACGTCACGACGATTTCTTCACCAGATGCTGAGATGGGTTAGAAGAAAGTGGAAAATTCATCCAGAAATACGGCATAATCGACAAAGTTAAGTACATACAAATCATCCTCTTTTCTGTTCTTTCTGTCCTTCTTAGATTTACCCATTTCTGATCTGAAATCATCAAGTTATTGTCAAGTTTATGCAGTATTTTCAGGCAAGATTTCCACACACACGTCGCGAGTGACCGGAAAATGAAGTGCGCATGCGTGACCGGGATTCAGTCGATTCCAATAATATGGCACGCCGAAACTGCATTAATTCAAATTTTTCTATAGGGCGTTCTTTCGAAAAATATTACTGCCAGTAAATAAAATTCCATGTCACCAGGTTTCAACCATAACAGAATGCATTGTTAGAATTGATGAAAAGCATAATGTGTGAAAAGAGACTTATTAGGCCTACAGTGGAAAGCGTATAATATGCCAATGAATGATGTGGTGTGGTAGGAAAAATTATCCACAAGCAAAACTTTCTGGGAAGAGCAGGTTTTCCCTATCGATATTAATTCATGCGCACTTGATTGTAAATAACTAGATGAGGAGCAGGTGAATGAGAGTGCCATCAATCAAAGGGCAAACCTCAAACCTGCCTGGCCTCTGTTGCTGGCAGGCCTCGGCCACTGCACAGAATTCTTCCTTCGCTATCTGTCAGAGTCATTTTTTCTGTAGAGTAATCACTAAGTAAAGAATGGTAGTACTATATACAGTTTCTTTATTAGGGAACAATATACAATTTACATACCGTATTTCCTAATGCTTTATAACTTTATAATTTACTATTGAATGCCCCAGTGATCAAGAAACAAGGCCTACACAGTGCATCAGAAAAGTGCACCACCAAGGCTGAAATTGCAACATCATCCCCCATTTTGTTTGATTACTGCAGGCAACCTCAAAGACAAAAGGCATATATTAATGGGGACCCTAGCTCAACAGAGGGCAGCACACAGAAACCCGGTCCTAATACAATGGACGCCTTTTGTGTGGGGAATTAATCAGGACCGAGATGTCAGTTTCATTTCAATAGATTTAACCACTAGTGACACCTATTGAAAAAGTCGGCTATCGTCCCCATTCAATCTAAACTCCCTACGCAGTTGTGTACCGCACCCCCTTTGGTTTACCCGCTCTCCACAACTGCTTAACTTCGTAAAATTCGCCGCGTTTGGTCAACAGATGGCGCTGAGAGAGTCGACCAATGAGAGCACCGAGCAACCGGTAACCAAGCTGGCCTGAGACACTTTTTCATTGGCTGAACGGTTCGTAGCCATGGTAGCACAAGAATATCCGTTGCCAACAGGCCNCTATTAACGACTTGGTAAACTACCGCATGCAACTAGTCTCGCGCAGCCAGCCGTTTCGTTCCGCAGTACTGCTACACAAACTTGTTCGATCCCCAGCGGCTGGGTGACCGAGACTGTAATCATACATTCTCCAACACTGGGGCGAAAGGCTTAACTACAGTATTGGAGCATGGCGCCTGTGGCGCCGGCTGTCGACAGAAAGATGCAATACAGTGGTCCTTTAATCAGGACCGGGACGTCAGTTTCATTTCAATAGATTTAACCACTAGTGACACCTATTGAAAAAGTCGGCTATCGTCCCCATTCAATCTAAACTCCCTACGCAGTTGTGTACCGCGCCCCCTTCGGTTTACCCGCTCTCCACAACTGCTTAAAGCGAATCGAAAGCGAAAAAATTTCATTTAGAAATAGAATTTGAAAGGGGACGAATTTTCAGGAAAAAATGTAAACAAACTTCTCCAGAATGCCAACAAAGAAATTTTCGTGCATTTTGATTGGCTGAATTTTGTGTTTACAAACACCAGCCAAATGTAAACTAAATCCGCTGTCGATTCGCTTTAACTTTAAAATTAAACTTTTAACTTTAAAATTCGCCGCGTTTGGTCAACAGATGGCGCTGAGAGAGTCGACCAATGAGAGCACCGAGCAACCGGTAACCTGGCTGGCCCGAGACACTTTTTCATTGGCTGAACGGTTCGTAGCCATGGTAGCACAAGAACATCCGTTGCCAACAGGCCAAAGAGTTCTGAAAGCAGCGTGCTGATAGGCTGTAAAACTCGCGCCAGGTCCTGACGCCATCTGTTGACCAAACGCGGCGACTTCCACGAAGTAAAGCAGTTGTGGAGAGCGGGTAAACCAAAGGGGGCACGGTACACAACTGCGTAGGGAGTTTACATTCAATCCAACTTCAAGTTGAAACAGTCTACAATCTCTGTTCTTAATAGCTTGCACAGGAAAGGCAATGAAATAACATCATAAGAATGGCCCCACATAATATGAAACACGACTAAAATATTACACATACATGTACCGGTACACTTATTTACAAATGCTGTACAAGACCATCTTCACATGAGATGGACAGAGGAACTCGAAGAAGACAAAACCGGATGAGTAGCCTAACAAAACTTCCGTAGAGTACATACTTGGCGCATCCCCTCTCAGGAATACTTTTGGCATGTATGGTACACATGTACATGTACTTTATATACCGATATATTAATTTTGTTTCACATTTATCAATGCCGAGAATACTCTTTTTTTCTTATGCTACACTAACATGTATTTACTGTATGACAGAATGTCTCTTCAAATTAAAAGCGCCGTGTTCAGACTTCAAATACCGGTAAATGTTGAGAAGCTTGTGCCACCTTCTCAAGCCATGGATAACCAAGTGAATTCTCAAGCCATGGATAACCAAGTGAATTCTCAAGCCATGGATAACCAAGTGAATTCTCAATCCATGGATAACCAAGTGAAAGCCTTTTTTGTACAGGCAAATTTATTCGATCTACACAAGTACAGGAGAGGCAAGTTTTGATGCAGCACCATGTGAAGAGCTCTTGGCGTTCTTTTGGTCGAGTTCTTTCTGGAGTTCATCGACTCGTCGCTGGAGCTGGGCCTTGAGAACCAGTAGCTCACGATTTCTCAAATGAATGGGTTCCTGTAAATAGACGAACGACATTTGTGAGTTTCCCGTAGATATAAGCCAAGGGTGGAATTTCTCTTTGAAGAAATTTCCACCTCTGATGTGCTGATGTCGAATTTTCAAATGATGGCCAAGAATTTGATGAGAGAAATATCCTGTCAAAGGTAGTAACACCGAATCCCAATTAAATTTTACAAGAAGCACAGAGCATTCATCACAATAGTCATGCCTATCAAGGCTCTGTCATGCCAGGGCAAACACGGCATATCTTCTGCGGACGGTTAGAATCAATTTTCCTTCTAGTGCTGTCAAGGAATCGAAAACTGGGATCAGGCAAACTCAAGTGCGGTAACGCCTTTTGCACATTGAGAAATCTGAGTAAAAGGCCACATCATCAGGAAAGGGGAGCCGCGGAGAGGGAGGGAGGTCAGGAAAGCATGGAGCGCTCACCTGATCAACATTCCCATTCTAGATTTAATGAAATCTTTGTGCATGCAACATTAAAATCACAAGTTTTGCCAGGGAATTCTGTAAACACCCTAAATATCCGCAGGTATTAATTCAGCAATATGGTACCAGTATCAAATCACAACGTGCACTACCTTGTTTAGGATTTTGATGATTGTTTAAATGGATTTCAAGCGCTAATCGTTTTCCATGCCTATTAATTTTTGCAAATAGTGCAAAAAACAAGTCATGCGAATAATTTGGGGTTTACAGCACAAAACTACCCTTGGCCTTCTCTCATCATTCATGCCACATGCGCATCATGGTCAGTACATGCTGAAACATGTACCGTACTACATTCGCAAATTTTCGCCCCAACCGGGGTCTTCCTCAGGCACTCAGGCACTGAAGACCCCCATTGGGGTCAAAAATTTGCGAATATCGGAGACGACTTTACTTATACTGTCATCTTGTGTGTCGTTTTTTGTGCTCTATTTTGGATACCGTACTATGGATGTGGATTCTGCTGCTTCAAATATGAGCAGGGCACATCTCAAACCTGTGACACCAATCATATGTAAATTCAATCGACGTAGAAGTGGGAAATTGAAATTAATTACACTTTGATACCCAATTAATCAACTATGACAAATTAGATGATCAAGAATACCACACATTCACCTGCGTTCCTGCAAAAAGTTGAAAAAGTTTACAAGAAATCACAAAAATCCCCATATCCTCTGAGTTGTTAATGTGGAAACCTAGAAAAATTTACAAAGAGTAATATATGATAAATGAAAAAAAACAATTGATAGTCCCTTTTAACCTGAATGGTGAACTAGAGAAAATAAACAGCCCAGTCGCTGAAAGATTCTTACAGCTGTAAGTTCAGACCTTCACAGAGACAAAGAGGAACACCAACACACATTTTTATTATTTATACATAGGTTGCAAAAATTATGAAGATGCTCAACAAACATTCAGAAGCAAGAACATATGTACGCATTTTTATGCAGAGGGGAATTTTTCAGCCACTGGACCTATGTAAATTTCATAACTGAGTAACTGACAATTGATACAGGTGATACTATCATGAGTTGAGTATACACACATGCTGACATATTGAGCAACATCCTGTGTATTTCACTACAATCTATCTGAAACACAGTTTTTTTCGACAGGACCTCATACACTGATTGACTTAAGTTGAAAAATAGTGGTGAGTTTAAGAAGACGTTTTCTGGCTACATTCCTTGCAATAGTCATACGAGTGAACATTTGTGGAATGTTATCAAAGTCTTGTTGGACACCCAGATTTTCGATTTTGGTCAACCAGTGTACGATGGCTTTAACATGCATCCTATGTTATGAGATGTTGACAGACCATCTTCTTCCATCCAGAAGGGTGCACTGTGTCCATTCTAAGGACTAATCTTTGTGACAAGTTATCCCACCCTTAGATCTCTCTCCGTGCTTGGTACAGTCAACCTCGGGCAACAAATGGATAAGGCAAGGCAGATGTGTTAGCTTGCTTTTTACACGTGGAATGGAAGGGAGGATTTCATGACAATACCAACATTTGCATTTGTCATGATGGAGATGAGTGCAGCTCATAAGCAGCCCACAGCTCAACATCGTGTGATCACTATAATTCAGCTTTAACACTCGCTAACACTTTAATCTTGACCTCACCCATCTGTTCTTGTAAGTTTTCATGCAAATCTCGAGTTATCTGTTGATAGCGGATCTAATGTATTGATGACATGTCAAAAGAACTAAGACCTGAAGATGACACCTGTTTTGAAACTTTCAAACTGGAGAAGAAAGACTTTCTGGACTAAGCAAAGGCAAAAAGATAACGAAATTGATGAATTGCTGGTCCCCGTGGATCATTTTTTGACTGTTTTAAAACTTAGATTTTTGACCAGTTATCCATTCTCAAGAAAGTGTAAGAAAAGAGGTACCTGTCATCTTCAAGACTTAGTAAGTGACTAAAGGATGTATCATACCCGAGCCAGGCCAAAATTTGGTGGACTTACCACAAACTGGTCACTTTTAATGACACTGGTGGATGCCACCTAACGAGTTAAAGTCATGAATCAGTGTCAATCATGCAGCGGGACCGTTCCATGGCGTAAAAAGAAACTGGAATCCTTTGAGGTCAGGGTCAGGATGTGGTTGACTGATGGATTTTTATGCAGTATGCACAAGCGAGCTAGAGCCTATCACCAGGGATGCCTAGCCAACCGATGCCATGCCCTTCTATGATGTTCAGGGAATCTAACAAATGCCCAACTACACATGCCGCAGTATGACCATTCGGTAGCGAGCAATACCTAGCTATGACCAGATATCGAAAATGCAACGGCAGGCAAGCCCACACCCTCTCTAGAACATATACGATAGCCAAGATACTGAACTGAGCCAAGATAATCGCGGAACGTTGGATCAATATCAGAAGGGGCCTCCACATTTCAACTTGATTTATCGGCATACAAGCAAATTGATGTAATTACTATTCATATCCCCAAGTCACCACATCTCCCTACAGGATGGCCCAATGAAAAGTCATATAAAAAACTCAGTAGGAGCATTTGATTGGGTCATTTCTCATTGGGCCATCCTGTTACATAATGTATATCATTCCTCATCTGATAGCTATTAGGAAATCAGAGTAAGCTGAGAAGACCTCTCACGTTCAACAAAATATCGCAGGCAGGGAGAGACGAGGCATGAAATAAAAAGAGGTCTGAATCTCCTCACCTGAGGGCGCATTCTCGGGTTCCAACGGATGTAGTATCTCGTCCAGAGTTCGATACGTCGCATGCTCGCAACAGGGTAGAGGACGTGTTGATTTAAGTACGAGGCGTACAGTGGGTTGAGGTACTCTTCGGGGTCTGAATTGATGTAGGACCACAGCGACACTGTCTTGGTCCGCACCTCCTGAAATAGTGAGGAAAATGAGACTACTCTTTAGTGTGCAGAGTGACAAGAAGCTACTCAGTAAAATATCATTGACTAGATATCAGTTTAAAAGTCACTTTCAATTCACTGTCCTTCAGCAGCTGCAGGCCTAATCTAAGCACCGTCCAATTAAAGACAGTACAGGGCCCAGTTTCACAAAGAAATTTAAGTCTAAAGTTTGACTTAACCCATTAGGCGCCATATAGCCCAAACCCGCCCAAGCCTGCATAATCCCATATAGCCCAAACCCGCCCGTGTGATTTTTCGGCCGTCACAGAGGCAACCAACAACAACAACAACAAAATTTAACCTCGGCTCCAGTTGTATCATGTAGCCAGTGTTATTAGCTACAAAATAAACATCACTTGTTCACTTTATCTTCAACTTTTTCTTTTTGTCATTTGAGCAAAAAACCAAGATATGGTAAAAAAGTGAAAAGCGCTGGGAAAAAAAGCTGACATACTTTATACTTGTCTGGCGCCTAATGGGTTAAGTCATCATGTGACCAGGGTTTCAGCAAATCAGATGACTTCATTTCAGACTTAAGTTTTTTCTTAGACTTAAGATTCTTTGTGAAACTGGGCCCAGGTCCTTACACGTATTGAGTTCAGGTTGTACAGTACATGTGCGTACTATACATGAACTGGTACATAAATGTACAACCCAAGATGTTGACACTCACCTCTCTTACACGTAACTGCTCCGCATTGAACAAAAACGTGCCAAACAGGCAGCTGTAGAGGTGATCTAGGATTGTGATCAAGAAATGCTCGTTGAATTCAAACGCATTTGGGAACTGAAAAGCAGAAAAAATCCTCAGACAGCAGCTTCCAGTTTAAGTGAACACTACAAAGCACTACCACATTGTGTGCCAACTGTAATTTCAGGCAATAACCACCACAAAACACTTGTCATACATGTAGATGTCGATACAGCTGAAACAGCCACGGATTGGTTAGATACCTGTTTCGTCATCTGCCAAACACAATCCACGAACTGTAGGAACACCGGCGATCGGTCTGCGTCTGAGTGTTTGTCTTCACCATGACCAACACGCTGAGGATAGAGAAAATATCAACATAGTGTTATATTTATTATCGCGCCAAGAGGACCGACGACTGACAGGCAACTACTCTGTTCACAGGGTCTCTGCCAGAATTTTTTTGAGGGTACCGGTACTAATTTCTTCAAAATCAACAAAACCCCCATGAAATTAAAGAAAATGGCCTTTTTCTGTTCCTTTGAGGGTACTAGCATCGTACCCTAGGTACCCTCTCGCAGAAACACTGGTTCATTACCACAGGCCTAGTTTCGCGATGTAGTTGCTACATGTATGTTCCACTCCCTCAATCCCCTCCACTTAGGAATGGGCAACTTTATGTCAACTTTGGTACTGGCGAGTAAAAAGGATAGACAAAGGTAACAAAGAAGAAGTCATACCTGGGAAAACTTGTGACCGAATGAGAGCCATTCTTTCTCAAGAAGGACCTCAAAACCCTTGAGAGTTCTGTAATATGGATCCAGCATCAGCATGGAGAGGGCAGAAAGCTGGGGGTGAAGAAACAGATGAATCACAGCAAACACTCGCATACAAAGGACAAAGAAACCGTCAGTTGGCATACTGGATAGTCTTGGAGAGCTTTTGAATCCCCTGAACTCGACAAGATAGGAATTTGTTAACCCCTTAACTGTGTAATTTTTTTTTAGTTCTAATTTTTCTTTCTTAAAAAAAATTGCCCCAAAAAAGCATTTGACACACAAGGTTCCAGGCGTGATATAATGTCCTACGCACTGTGGTGCGCCATTTCCTTACAAGGCGTACTATTACGCCTTACGCAAGCTACAATCCTCGGGTGTTTCCGGGGATTCCCTGGATACCGTAATGAATATGACGTCCTACCCAGTTAAGGGGTTAAAAAGGCATTTCTATTATACATACCTGAGTTGACCTATCCCAGCCATCGCTACAGTGAATCAACACAGATGTCTTGTTGCTCTCGACTTTGTCAGCTATCCTCACAGCACCTGCCAAAATTTGCTGCAAAAGGAACATAACCACTTTTTAATTAAAGGCCTAGACTTTAGAAAACAACCTACCGGTAACATCCTATTCGCCATTTAGAGCAGTAGGAAACCCCAGTGCCTTGAGAAAATCATCACGTGATAAACAATGGGTTTGACTGAAGATTGAACCCAGAACCTTAGGAGTGACAGGTGCCAACATTTCCACCCTGCCACTCTAATCACCCCTGACTATTTAATAGCACTTTTCAGTAGAATTTGAAACTGCGTTTAACAAACCTTTATGTGTTCAAGCCAATGCGTCGATTCAATATTCGACAGCCAGTGACTATCATCAATGGTGGGGAAACAGATGTCTTTCAATTTGCGTAAACTTTCCCTCATGACGTGGATGTTATGGATATCGAGGAAGACCAGTTCAGCATGTGGGTAGGCATCTTCACCTTCGTATCCTCCTCCCTTGGCCTAAAATAAGGTGACATTATAAAGCCCTATAATAATGCCAAGTTCGCATCATAATCTGCAGGCATTAGCCTGCGCTTTCAAACTTGAACCCTGGGATAAGCTCGCAACCATAAGCACACTTATGAAACCGTGCTGAAGTCCATGCTAAAACTTTCATCGCATTACATCTGATGTACTTACATGAAAATAGGATGCATAGGAAGGTGAGACGTTTTTATTAGTAGGTTAGCAGATCCTCCCCACGAAAATAAAGGGAATTTGGAAGAAAAAAATAAAAATTTCCTTTCTTCAGATTAGCAGATTCTCCAACCAAAAGCATGCCAGTGAAAATTAAAAGAACAGAAATTTACATTTTCATTGTACCGGTAATTTTTCAGCCTCCCCCAAAATTTTGAAGAAGATAGTCCTGTCAATAGAACCTGTCAATAAACAAGTCGCCCAAGGGCGATGCGCTCAGCTGACATGTGAATTTGATTGATGAAGCAGTTCTCAAGTTATGGAACAGAATGCCCCATCCATGATCGCCACCTGTCATTTATTATAGGCCTACTGGAAGTTGGAGCACAACCAAAAATCGATAGGCCTAGGATGCATGATCTGACACGCCTACACATGGCAATATGAAGCTAATGACCAAGCCGTTCTCAAGTTACATGTATGGAGCAGAGCACAAAGTCCAAGACGGTCACCAGTTGGCCATATTGCCATTTGAAGTTGGAGCTGATGATGATGAGATCACATAAAGCATGGTGAGCTGTGCAGAAAGGCTGTTCTTGCTTCTACTTTAGTCAGCACAAGCCCACAGGAAGTTTGACATCATCCACAGACAGCATAAAATGGTGACATCATCAGCAGTGCATAAAGGCT
>NMRB01000232.1:117074-136071 GCA_002633025.1 Notospermus geniculatus | reverse complement strand
TAAATTATCTTAGTTACCAATTAAGCATGGGAATTGTTGCTACACATTTAAAACAAGTCGCCCAAGGGCGATGCGCTCAGCTGACATGTGAATTTGATTGATGAAGCAGTTCTCAAGTGATGGAACAGAATGCCCCATCCATCGCCACCTGTCATTTATTTATTATAGGCCTACTGTACTGGAAGTCAGTTGGAGCACAACCAAAAATCGATAGGCCTAGGATGCATGATGATCTGATACACTACACATGGCAATATGAAGCTAATGACCAAGCCGTTCTCAAGTTACATGTTCATGTATGGAGCAGAGCACAAAGTCCAACATCATCTTGGATGGTCACCAGTTGGCCATATTGCCATTTCATGATTTGAAGTTGGAGCTGATGATGATGAGATCACATAAAGCATGGTAAGCTGTGCAGAAAGGCTGTTCTTGCTTT
This sequence comes from Notospermus geniculatus, assembly GCA_002633025.1. NCBI lineage: Eukaryota > Metazoa > Nemertea > Pilidiophora > Heteronemertea > Lineidae > Notospermus > Notospermus geniculatus. The sequence continues at coordinate 135,632 of NMRB01000232.1, read as the reverse complement.
TACTTTAGTCAGCACAAGCCCACAGGAAGTTTGACATCATCCACCATATCCACAGACAGCATAAAATGGTGACATCATCAGCAGTGCATAAAGGCTATTTTTGCTTTCCAGTCAGCAGAAACCCACAGGAAGTAGTGTGACATCATCCAGACAGCATAAATGGTGACATCATCAAGCGGGAAATTCAAACACCCCTGTTTCATATTTCTGCAGATTGTGCCCCCTGGTGGACAAACATCAAAAAATTTACCCCCACAGAATGTGAAGAAATAATTAAGCTATGCAACCTATCAATTACAGTTTGATGTATTTTCTCTAGACTGAGTTATTTGGATTTTTTATTTTACGGAAAATGCCCCCTGGAGGGCAGAATGTAGGTCAAATCGCAAAAAGTTTTGGTTCTGTTTCAAGTCCTCCCTAGGGCCTACCTCTCCACCAACTTTCATGACTCTGGGCCTTGCGGTTGCGAAATGTGCCAGGTTCACGGACGACACACACACACACAGACGGACGCCACTCAGTATACATATGACTAGCTCAGCTGACCTTCGGTCAGCTGAGCTAAAAAATGAGTTGAAGTATAGTACCGTTGCTAATGAAGCGTTAGTAAAGGTATCAAAATGCGTCCAACTTCTCAAGTGGTGAAAAGAATGTCGACCATTTTTACTGTGCAACACTGGTCCCCTGCCTTTTACAGCCGCTCCTCTATAGGCCTACAGAACAATAGGCCTCGAGGACAGAGGACTAGCATGAAAATGCATCAAAATAATCTCGTCATTTGCTCCAAAAATCGTCCAAAAACACCAAGCCGATTATATTATTGAAAATTGCTTACCACGGGCCACGATTTCAAGCCAAATGATTTGCTATTGCGTCCATAATCAGCAGATTACGGATAATCAGCAGATTACTTTTCCATTTGAATGGAAAAGGACAAAATCCCGGTGACAAAATTGACCCACTTTTAAAAGTGTGATGATTTTAGTGGTGAGAATCTTAGTTACCAAACATTCTTTCAACAGTTGTTTCGAATTCTTCATTTGTATTTGAAAAAAGCACCATCACTGAGTGGTTGGTAGAATAATCACTTTATCAATAATTATATCAGTCATTTATCTATCTCCCCAGTCTGATTTCTACTTTTCTGACCAATTCATATAAGCCTAGGTCATACTTCGACGCACAACCATTGCCGGCGACCGACGCGCGACCTTGCGTTCGACGCCGAACCCGTCGTACGATTTTGTCGGTGTCATATCGCGGGACTGTGAATACTCTCGCGATAATATAATATGCATAAACATGAACCTTTGATCCCATGACCACAAAACTTAATTGTTTGGTAGGTCGCCGCGATCTGACGCAGAGAGTTCAAACTGGTTGAACTCTTGAAGATCGCACGCCCTGCAGGAAATGTGTGATCTGACGCCGATGACGGTACGCTGGCGATCATCCAACCACTCTGAACTACAGAGTTATGACTCGTTTCGTCGTCATTGACTCTGACGTATCATGGCCGCCATATTTGTCCCAGCTCCCGGGAACTAGTGGTCATGTGATCTCATCTGGTCACGTGACAAACAAGATATATGGCCACAACAGATCACCAATAACACCGAAAAAAACTGGTACAAACGCCTGTTGAGGGGGCCTGATGTGTGTGCGTGCGTGCGTGCGTGTGCATAGGTGCGTGCGTGCGTGGAAGAAATATATTCAGCAGCGATGTGCACGATGTATTTTGAATTACAAGCAAAATTGTCGTTTAAAATTGTTCAAGGGGTTATTCAATATGCGGAGGCAACTAGGATGTGAGTATGGGCGGTTATTTCCGCAAAAAATCAGTGTCAGGTTTTTCATTTTAGCAGAGAATTCCTATGTAGACAGCGCACAGGTAGCGTGAAATATCTTCAAAAGCAAGATTTATTACGTTTATCCGAGGTTTTGTATGCAGACAGCGTAATTTATATGTTGCGAGAGAAACTGTACAGAACTCGCGAAAGAACCAAGTTTAGGACCCAAGTTTCGCATCTAAGTTTGACATCTAAGTTTAAGATAACAATTTCTCAATTGTCCGCTAGATGGCGCCTCAGTTGAACCAGCCGAGGCCCTTATGTACACTGTAGACTACCCTCGGCCAATGGTAGCCTACCCAATACTCATTATGTTAATGATTAGGCCTCCAATATGATGATAGATTCAGTTGAAGCGCCATCTAGCAAACAATTGAGAAATTGTTATCTTCAACTTGGATGCGAAACTTGGATCCAAAACTTGGTTCTTTCGCGAGTTCTATACAGTTTCTCTCGCAACATATAAATTACGCGGTCTGGATATAAAACCTCGGATAAACAAAATAAATTTTTTGCTTTCGAAGATGCTTCCCGCTACTTGTGCGCTCTCTGTATAGAATTTCTGTGCTAAGAATGAAAAACCTGACACTGATTTTTTGCGGAAATAACCGCCCATAATGTGAGGCGGTCACTACCGGCGCAGTGCGGTAGAATTCACGGCTGTATCGTTGCGCAAGATGGCGCCCATAATAGAGTCGAGATATGTACGGAGGCCAGACGGAAATTGCCGAAGTATATACGATGATGACGTCGATTGGGAGATCAACATGACTCCGTCGGCGTCAGGATTTGGATCGCACGTCGGACATCAATGGTCGTGCGTCGAAATATGAACTATAGTCTGGACGCAGAACGAAAAAGTGGCGGGGACATTCTGCACTAGGCTCTAGGCAGAAAGACACGTCTTCTTTCACATTGGAATGACTTCGTTCTCTCTAATCTAAATAAAACAAAAACAGGAGATAATTAGGAATCAAAATAAACATGAAAACATAATTCGACTCACCAACACTGATTTTTCTGTTTGCACGTGCAGTCTCTCGACGTCCAATTCTGNGTTTTACTTCAGCCATATATACCTGCCAGGGCTCTTCGGTCTTCGGACTCCCTCAGGTTGGTAGTGCCCAGGACCAAGAGGACCATGGGGGATCGTTCCTTCTCCTCAACAGCACCAAAGCTGTGGAATGATCTCCCCTTGGACCTCAGATCCTCCTGTTCACTGCCGGCCTTTAAGGCGGGTCTGAAGACATATCTTTTCAAAATACCTTACGGGTGCTAAATGTTTTAGGCCTATATGTCTTTTGCAATTGTGCTATTAATAATGTTTTAAATTTTGTAAGGCGCAGCGATATATATATGAGCTGCGCCTTAAAAGAACTGTTTTATTATTATTATTATTATTACACATGTACCTCTAGGTTATAGAAACTTACACACAATATTTCAGTGGAATCTGATTCTCGACATTGCCACTAGGGGGGCCAAAACCAAAATCCCCTAAAGTACTATTTCTCCCTAACTATTTTAGGACACGGATCTTCATCAAATTTTTACCATGGGTATATCTAATGAAGATACATAACATAATAACCCAGTTATTAATTTGACCTACTTTCCAAGGTCACAGAGGTCAAAGTTCGTCTTAAGTAAAGAAGTTGGCACTCTTTGTAATGGTTTCAGGTATTCCTTTGAAACTTAGCACATATCTACCTCTAGGCTATACAAACTCAGACACAAAATTCGGCGAAATCTGTTTCTTGACTTTGCCACTGGGGGGCCAAAACTAAAAAAAAACATAAAGCGTTACTTATTTCGACTTCCTAACAAAGTGGTGGATCTTCGTCAACTCTTTATCTGATGACGATACATGACATAATACTTTTATATGGCAATTTGAGTGTTTGTTTTTTTTTAGTTTCAGTGTCATCACCTTCATCATCAAATGATTCTTCTGAACTCATCCCTCCTCATGATGTGACGGCCATAACACCGGAGCAAGTCTACAAGATAAATGACAGTATCCTTTTTAAATTGCTGTTTTGGGAATCAAAGATAGGTCCATAAATATGATTGATCAAAGATAGGTCCGTAAATATGATTGATCAAAGATATATATAATTGATCAAAGATAGGCCCATAAATGTAATTGATCAGAGATAGGTCCGTAAGTATAATTGAAGAAAAATAATGAGAGCAGAACTGTGGTGTCATTGCCTGATTGGGATTGAGGGTATGATGAGAAATTATTCAGCATTATTCCTTAACATATGCCAAGTTTTACCTGACCATGAATATGAGATGTTACAGTCGTACACTGGCCCATTCACTGATGTTTCACATGTAGAGATTCAGGAATGGAGGAAGCAGAACACGTGAGTGTGTTTATACACTGGATCATTCATTTCCCTCAATGAGAAACAGTTAAGTCTTCTGTATGTTTTGCCAGTCAGGCGCAGATCCGGGGGGCCACCCACCCGGTCTGCACGCCCCTTTTGGCCAACAAATCTGTAAAATTGACCTTGAAGTTGTGAAATTTGGAGCAAATCATTGAAATTCACCGCAGATTTCAATGTTTCCAGCACAGTGCGCCCCCTCTTGTCCGAAATCGTGGATCCGCCCCTGACAGTGAACTTTTAACATGTACGGTAAATGTAGAAGCAAAATCTCGTGACTTCCCTGACTGTAGTCAACTCCTTGTCCATTTCCAGCTATGGTGAATTCATTCTTGAAGAAGTAGTCCTTGTCCCATGTATATATACGCGCGTTGCCATTAGGCGCTTCGCGCGCCGGCCTTCGGCCGTCGCGCTGCGCGCTAAAAACCACATCGGCCCCACCGACTGGCAGTTCCCATGCCTGCTGCGTAAAATATACGGACCAACAGGCCGACTTCGGTTCATTTTTTCCCTCAGACTGCAATGGGATGAAAAAGAATCAGAATGTAAGTTTTGATTTTCCCAATTTTCTTATACTTTACAGCTAAATATTCCAATGGACGTCTAAAGAGGAGCGCCAGTGGTGATATTAAGCATGTTTGGTACAGATACAAAGATCAAGCGGATGAGAGGAGGAAACACAGACAGATGTTGGTAAGTGAATGAGAAGTGATCGAATTAGGGGACTCTCTGTACAAACCAAATAAGAGAAATCTCTACTCAGTTGATGGAGAAAGGTGTTGCCCTGTATTTGTTCTTTTATTTCAGCTTGCACAGACAGACCGCCTTGATTACACAGGGAGCATTGCACAACGTCAAGGAACAGGAATTTACGAGTAAGTAGAGACCCAAGCTCACTGGAGACATTCGCAGACTAAAATACCGCAAACTTTCATCCTAGATAACATAGTTGAAACTAACTATTAATAATTATATTTTCAGTTATTACATTGGACTGTTAGATAAACGATCAAATACACTGAGAATCTGCAATGCGTCAACATTCCACATGAATCCAAAACTTCCAGGTTAGTTCTCAAAGCAAACTTAACTTTCAACCTGTTATTTGGCACTTTACATTTTAGGTACATGTAGATATAAATTTTGTCAATGAGCATTGATGCCTGTCACATTCCTAGTTGATGGCTCACTTCTAACTTTCTCTTTTTAGGATCTGAAGATAAACCTACTCCAGAGAAAAAAGACTTCAACTCTTTGTCCTTCATTGAGAAAAGCAATGAATTCATTGATGCCTTTGGTAGCATAAGAAAGAAACGGGCTGTTGAGAACAGAAAGAAAAATTCGATTGACAGTTCTGTGCTTGAGACTGCTGTGGGGGCTGCGCTGAATCAATCCTTATCGGATAGCAGGAATCAAAGTCTTCTGGATGGTGAGGATTACCAGAGTAGTAGCGCAAAAAGATGTGTTCCTGTCACTTTCCTGGTTGGTGTTCAAGGCAATGCATTCTGTATTTTGATGACAGGACAATTTTCCTAATGATTGGTGTCGACAGGTTTCCTCCTACATTTTGTTAATCCAAATCCCTAAACATACACAGAGGTCATGGAAAAATGCAAAAAGTGCCAACTTTTGGCTTAAAAATTGTCTCAAAGTCTTGCTGGTTATTTTCTTGGAATCCACTTTATTGTGTAAATATTCAGTTAAAAGAGTGTTTGTTTTTTTTTAGTTTCAGTGTCATCACCTTCATCATCAAATGATTCTTCTGAACTCATCCCTCCTCATGATGTGACGGCCATAACACCGGAGCAAGTCTACAAGATAAATGACAGTATCCTTTGTAAATTGCTGTTTTGGGAATCAAAGATAGGTCCATAAATATGATTGATCAAAGATAGGTCCATAAATATAATTGATCAAAGATAGGTCGATAAACATAATTGATCAAAGATAGGTCCGTAAATATAATTGATCAAAGATAGGCCCATAAATATAACTGATCAGAGATAGGTCCGTAAATATAATTGATCAAAGATAGGCCCATAAATAAATTGATCAGAGATAGGTCCATAAGTATAATTGAAGAAAAATAATGAGAGCAGAGCTGTGGTGTCATTGCCTGATTGGGATTGAGGGTATGATGAGAAATTATTCAGCATTATTCCTTAACACATGCCAAGTTTTACCTGACCATGAATATGAGATGTTACAGTCGTACACTGGCCCATTCACTGATGTTTCACATGTAGAGATTCAGGAATGGAGAAAACAGAACACGTGAGTGTGTTTATACACTGGATCATTCATTTCCCTCAATGAGAAAAAGTCAAGTCTTCTGTATGTTTTGCCAGTCAGGCGCGGATCCGGGAGGGGGCCCACCCGGTGTGCATGCCTCTTTCAGCCAATAAATCTGTAAAATTGACCTTGAAGTTCTGACATTTGGAGCAAATCATTGAAATTCACCGCAGATTTCAATAATTCCAGCACAGTGCGCCCCTCTTGTCTAAAATCGTGGATCCGCCCCTGACAGTGAACTTTTAACATGTGAATGTAGAAGCAAAATCTCATGACTTGCCTGACTGTACAGGGTTCGTACGCATCCTTGAAAACCTTGATTATCATTGNAATCATTGAAATTCACCGCAGATTTCAATGTTTCCAGCACAGTGCGCCCCCTCTTGTCCGAAATCGTGGATCCGCCCCTGACAGTGAAGTGAATGTAGAAGCAAAATCTCATGACTTGCCTGACTGTAGTCAACTCCTTGTCCATTTCCAGCTATGGTGAATTCATTCTCAACCATCTTGCTACCCTGCCACTCCAAGAGGTGAAAAGAAAAAAGAAGGCTACCTTCCTACTCTACTTACAATACATGATGACATTATATCATCGGAAGGCAATTGAACTCAAAAAGAAAGGTAATTTATCCTTTGATCAATATGTTTGTCATCGTATGTACCGGTAAAATGCTACATGTATATACGGCATCTTTTATAAACTGAAGAAGCCCTCCATTTGTTTACCGGTACTTTGTTACCGGTAATCATTCCTTGCAGAGCCGTTGCCAGCAGATTGGCCAGAGTCAGTGAAGAGGAGCTTACTTGAAAGGTTTACAGTCCAAGTTGGTGGAGACGGTGCAAAAAGTGTCAGGTAGGCCTACGTCATACGAAATTCTCATAAATGAATTTTCCTTCTTTCCATGTTAGTGTACATGTACATGTAAGAATGAGGCAGTGCAATTTTCCCATGGGACATGTATGTACTTGCCCATCTCTGTTGCAGGTGCATGCCAGCTCGATTGAAAGACAAGCTTCTCTCCTACATGATTGTACTTGCTCTACACATTGATGACTTCCACATGCCATTTGAGGTTTTCCAGCAAGATTCTAAAGTTGGTGTCTCAAGGTAAGACAGAGAAAACCACACTGATAGATGGTCTTGTAGTTTGACTTGGTGTATGAAGTACATGTAGTACCAGGCGCGGATCCGGGGGGCACCCCCCTTTCGGCCAACAATTCTGTAAAATTGACCATGAAATTCTGAAATTTGGAGCAAATCATTGAAATTCACAGCAGATTTCAATGTTTCTAGCACAGTGTGCCCCCTCTTTTCCGAAATCCTGGATCCACCCCCGAGTACAGTAGGCTGCTGACTGCCTGGGCACTGGGAGTGGATTCATGTCAACTTATTTGTAAAAGATATATCTATTGCATATCTTATTCAGATTGATCGACCATGTGCGAGCACTGGGATGCAAGGTAGAGAGCTCCAAGTCAAAGGGTTCACAGAAAACCACAAAGCATGTTACCTTACCATTGCCATTGAAATTTCCCGAGCGCAAGACACCAAAAGGAAAAGGAAGAAGATAATTTAACAATGCTGGGTTCATTGGTTCCTTGAGATCTCCAAAGTATGAAAAAACAGAACTAACACCTGTGTATGGTGACATCGAATTAGGTCAAAGTAAATGCCTACTAGTGCCACCTTAAAGGAACCATACGTTTGTTCTATATGTAATTCTTCATTGCTTGAGATCTCCGGCCACTAAGAATGAGAGAGGCATTGCTAGCTGAGGAATCCTTGAAGTACTGTACATCAGAGTAAATTTTTGATATCAGTTACGGTGACTTGGTATGCTTTTCCCCTGGTGAGGCAGAAGCCTGGTGGGATGAAGATTTCGTTCAATTCATTACCGTAATTATATTTGCTCCATGCCCGAGAACACTTGTCCTATTGTGATAGAAATCTCCCGAGTGCAAGAATGAATGGCACAGTAACAGGAATAAAGACAGTGTTGTATTCTCCTGCATTTACATGGACAGATATGTAATTTCTGTGATCTGTATATTCGTAAATAAATCTCTAAACTCGAAATTCCTTGTTTGCAACTGGCGAACATGTTTGGTAGTGCGAAATTTGGTTGTGCACATGAACAGACTTGGGGGTTAACACATCATGGAGAGTGTGTGAAATCTGGTTTATCTTTGTCGGAATAACTTCAGTACTTGGACTGTGACGCACTGGGACTTCAACATGTACATGCACGTGTACATCAAACTTGTGGATCCAGGTTGTCAAGTTGTCTTCTGCGCATATGGCTCAATCTGTAAACACGTTGGAAAGGAAATGGTAACTGACAGATCTGCCACCCGAGGATGAACAGAGACTTCGTAAAATTAGGTCCAAGTAAGAAATGCAGAAAAGAGAAAATTTCCAATTTTTCATAGATACATTTAATAAATAAATCATTTACATCTCCATATTACAGGATCATACAAAATTGGACACATGCAGATTAATCAACTGACTGGCAAACGTCATGATTATTTGTGGACTTAAATAATTTCCCATCACAATTGCTATTTTTAAACGTAACCTCCAAATGAACGTGTACTACAAATAGTATGTCATTTTTCTCAATTTCTGACCGACGACACAGCTCGTGATGTACTCTGTCACCAGGGGCCATATTTATGAAGCCTTCACAACTTTGCGTGCATGCAAATCTATTGTAAGGCAGTCAGTTAACAATCATGACAATAGGGCATGTGCAGCCAAACAATAGTTACGAAGGCTTTGTGAATATGGCTGCAGTTACCTGCGTCCAGTGTTATGAAACAGGTGCCTCTTTCTACCTATTGACCAATACTGATTTTCTCATCTCCACGTCCTGGCTTTGAAAACGTTTTGGTCTCGTAACCACCAAGGGTTAAAACCGCCACACATACGAAACGTAGTCCAAAGGCGAAGTAAACGTCAAAATGTGTGTCCATCATGCCTTGGCTTTTGTGCTCATCTGATATGTGCAACAAACGGACAGATGAATCTGAAGACCATTACACTGGTGAATACTGCAGGACAAAAGGTTTGCCCTTGGACCAAGTGTTTTGCAGAAGCTGCACAACAAAGTTTGGAGTATACATGAATACAAATGTTTCTGAAATATGTACATTGACTGAGTGCAGGAAATTTTTTTTTAAAGGTGTTTTGAACACAGTATTCCACACGTGCCAGAACCATATACATTTCTATACCCAACTCAAGCCTTAACCACAGTATCCAAACATGCCTTTACACTACAGTCATGAGTAACAGTATCCCATAAAACATCGCCACTGAAATTCGTTGCCGTTGTAAATGTATAAAATAAATCGTTATTTCTAGTGAGCATTCGGCGTTTTTCCAGAAGTAGCTCCACTTTCACTTGAGAACATACAAGACTCAATTTATGAGATATTGGCTCATATGAATAAAGACTAGCAAATGCTTTACCTTCAGATTTGACAGCCTAGCCTAGTGCATTTGTATTGGAAAATTCAAGTAAAAGCATTTGCTAGGGTTTATTCATATGACCCATTCACTCTGAATTGCACATCTGTTGATTTCAATTTCTAAATGTTTGAGATTTGGCTGAGTTCTTGAAACATGTGAACATATACATGCCTCCAAATCAAGTGACTGTACTCTTCTTATGTGAGATGAGGATTACAGAAGAGTACAGCTCCTGGAATACATGTATTTGATTGAGTACAGGTGAGGATTACAGGAGAGTACAGCTTATGAAACATGACTCAACAACTGGAAAGCAGGACAAGATGGCCAAAAATAAACACAGCTGATTGGCAAGCATTTTTTTCACAACTAATAACCAGAAAGCATACATAGGCCTATATGTTTATCAGGGACAGTACATCTGTGGCATTTGCACCAGTGTTGGACATTTGGTGAACATGAGTGTTTTTAAGGGCCTTCAGTTAAATAACCATAAAATGTGGTTTTCTACATGTGTTTGTAACACACCAAATAGGAGTGGATGGTGATTAGGAAAACATCAATTTGATCAAATCATCCAAACAGTAATCAAATGTAAGAAATGAATGATTATGAGGTACAAAGTGCAGGTATAAAATACTATAGGCCTCTTTTGCACCATTCCCATGTGACCTGAAAAAATACATGCACTACATGCAAACGCCTTAAAGGTCACATTGGATTTGGATGGTTTGAAAAAGGCTTATGAAGGTGATACATGTACATGTAGACAATTCAGTTCAAGATGAAAGGACGCTCAAAGTCAAACACTGCACACTCTTGAATGATGTAAATGAATGGGTCTTTTGCAATATCAACATGCTTGACCTCAGCTGAAATTGCAAATTTACCACTATTGCAACCAACACCTTGATAAAACATACATGTATGTAGAAAAGAAACCATCTCAGAAATGCTACCTATCTTGAACAAGGCCATGGAAAAATTAATAATACCATAGCAATCACTACAAAATGGACAGATCTCCATTATCAATACAAGGAAGTTGGTCAAACTGGGTCAGGTTGTTCTCAACAGCCTTTCTTAAGACAAAGCCTTAAGATAACCTACATTTTGTAGTTGTTTCCTGCATTACGAGGAAAGTCAGTTTACGCTGACATTCTGACACAACGAGACCCTGATTTCAATGACTTCTCGAGATCTGCAATGCAAACTACACAAATGGACAACTAGCTGTACACATGAAAGTGACCCAGAAGTTCTTGATATACATCATCATTATTACCCTATGATGGATCTGATGAAGTTACAGGCAGCCTATATAAGATCTGACTGGTCAGTTTTTATCACGGGCTGATCAATCGAACCCAATGTAGTGACTGCTGAATGGTGATCCACTTTTCTTCTAAGGTACATACGTTTTTCCCCAAGTTATCACTCTCTTTTCGAACGGCGGCCATTCCTGGCGGATTCCTTCGGTGAGAAGAACGCATTGATGAAATGACGACCGTTGAAATCAAACGCTCCTGTCATATGAAATGACATGTTTGTGACGGCAATTCCGTATTCTGACAAGGAAAACCAGCTGAATGCTGAAAATAGAAACAAAGGGAGTTGTACACATAATCAAGTCTTTAGGACTGACATTAGGGGCCATATTCAAAAAGGGTGTTTGAGACTTAGATGTGTTTAACTTCGTCAAATGCATGGTGGAAGTGTGTGCATTTAGTGAAGTTACACGTGTGTAAGCCTCGTTATATATTTCTGGTCTTAGTCACGTGATGATTACCCTTTCTGAATACGGCCCTAACAGTTTTTTATTAGTGAGCTTTCGCAACCACCCGGTTAGGCCCTACAACAACGTTTATCTATTGTTCGAGTCAACTCACACAATAGATAAACGTAGTCGTAGGACCTAACCGGGCGGTTGCGAAAGCTCACTATTAACAATCTTTCATCTACATTCAGGGCAGTTTTGTCTAATTCGTGATAAAGTACTGGCGTCTCATCAGGTATCTTCATTGGTTCCCCTCCCTCAAAAGGACTGACTTCTCCTTCGGTATTATGAACCACAAGCCGTGAGTAAACACTGGACTTGGCATTACAATAAAGTAGACAAACGATAAAGACAGAGGCTAAGGGTACACAACCAAAACTTTCGCATTTAAAGTTGTGTGCAACATTGTTCCCAATTCACTTTTCCACCTAATCTAAGTATTCTACCAAAGCTTTCAGGTGTTTCTGTTTAGCAGCCAGCAGCATTAGCCACTGCTATTGACCTCTGGTGAGAGGGACTTAAAGCACTGAGGCAAGCACTGCATACAGGATAGAAAATAACATATGACCAAATCCTTTCATGAGCCACGACGTCAATAGCCATATGCCTTTTTACAGGAAGCTGCCCCTTCAGTGGCTACCGTTTAGGACTTGATATTAAAAGACGTTAAAATACGCAAGTTAGACACACTACACACTATTAATATCATAATACTATCAATAAATCATGACTGTATGATGGACGATAGAGGAAAAAATATTAGTAATATGAAGTTGGGTCAGGACTCATCAGTCATGTCAGTTGTTTCTGAAAATGAAAGTCATAGATATTGGGACGAAAGGGTCAACAGGCACTCCAACATTTATAACGAATCTAAAAGCAAAGTGAGTTGTTATTGAGCACAATAATATGTTTATCTACAGAATGAATAAAAGAGTGTTATCATAATTACGAGGGAGAAGCTGTTAACAAGAGATGAGTGGCAACTTGGGCTCTTGCCCAGATACCAGTACAGTGTTATTTTGTGTCATTTTTTGGTTTAGCAGGCGGAATCACTACATTTACAAAACATGAATTCTTACACCATAAAAGATTAGCGATATTTCTCTTTGACCACTTGGGCAGGGACTGAGACAAGCACAAAGTCCCTGAAGTCCACGTACAGCGTCCCATGAAACGATATGTTGCCCAAAACGATTAAATACTCAAAGACTGCAAATTTGCTCAGTGCTAGAAATAAAGTAAAATGAACAAAAAATGCTATTATTTTGAGGAATTTGTGAATGAAAGGGTGCAACTCCTTGGACACTAATCATGCCGATGTTCAATAGTTCAAAAGAAGATTGTCACTACAATAAACACCCAAAAGAACAAACAATTTCTCAATGGAGTGACTTGATAGGGTGAAAGATAACATGCAATTCTGTCTGAAATAATACGTACCACCGGGTTCGCAGAGAACTCTGTGCTTGTAGAAGAAAACGAGTAATGCTGCTGTACAGCTCATGATTCCTATCCACAGATACCACTTGCATTTGCTACTTAACTTCTCCTGAAGATGAAAAATTGTTGTTTATTGATACAAGTACTGCTAGTGCAACCACAGAAGGGGTTAAGACTGATCATCCACTGACATTTTCACAGGAGGAATGACAATATTTGAAGTAGTCCTTTGATCATTAAATATACTAGGCCTAGTCAATGGTTAACACAATCATGACAGTTGACGGAGTACTTGGGTAAATAAAATCAAAACTGCATTGTACATGTATCAAATCTTTTTCTAGCACTCACCAGATCTGTCCATTTTTCACGGTCTCCCTTTGACCATTGATAAATTATACTAGTCAGTAGCATGTAACATAATGAAGACACCATGAATACCACAAAGATCTTCTCATGGACAGCTGAAAATAGGGAAGACTGATTAAGAATAGCAAGTGGATGAGTGACGACATGTAGACTGGGTGGGTGGTTCCACAGAATGATAACCTAAGATTTTGTACTCTGGTCGGAAACATAACCCCAAAGCAACTCTGTTTCAAAAGCCAAGCTACATGCAGTTATTTACCGGGCAAAAAAACAGCCACCACATTAATCTGAGGTGCGGAAATAATGCATAATGTCTGAAAGCCCGATTTCACATAATGACTCGCGATGATTGCGGGCAAAAACTGGGCCTCTCAGATTACTCCAATTACATTAATCATCAATGGAGTTCTCACAGTAGGTCAACTTACGATAATTATCAGTGTTTGATATGTACGTCACTCCAATTAGGCAGGCATTTTCAATTGTATACAAGACAAAGTTCAACTTCAATAGAAATCTATAAAGTCGATGATATTTCGGATTAACATTGTGAATGTCTCTCAAATACATGTTGTAGTACATGACACCGACAGCAATTCTTGGTGTGGAATGCAGCGCGATACAGATTCGCCAGACGTATCGTTGTGGGGAAACACCAGTGACGGCACTGATGGATGGGATGAAATTCTGGACCTGAAAAGAGAGAGAAAAAGCACATTGTCAGGGGATTCCAATTGACCGGCTCCACCGAAACAGATCACCAAACTTTGCCACGCCCCCACACCACGTCCACCACGGAGTCTGCGTTGCCGTTGGCACCACCACGGCACCCCGCCCGCGCGCACTAGCCTACCAATCTCACTACTGCGCTGAAAGAATATGAAGAAGTTAGAATGATTCGGTTGTAATGGTTCTATCTCACAATCATACTCACTTTGCACACGGTGAGGTTGACTTGATCATACTGGAAGATGACAGCTGTCACAAAACAAAACAGCATTGAAAAAAGAGGCAGGCACACCGTCACGATGGCAAATGGCTTGAACGACACCTTTAAAAGCACATTTTCAATCTTTTCCTGGCCCTTGGCCGGAACACTGACTTCCTGAGTTGAACTAACACCATTTGATATTCCATTAGAAATCGAGGTTGTGTGATTTTTCCCCATAATGGTGATTTTTTAGGGAGATTTTGACTGCAAAAATTAGTTCTGCCCCCTCCTGCGTGAACTTGCGGAAATGCCACTGCGCCTGCGCAGAGCAGTAAAACCAGCATGGCGGACAAGGTGAGACATCAAACCCATGTGGGGCTATTTCAAAGCTATTTTCCCAATTGTCTTTCATCTGATTGAGTATACTCACCATTCCCGTCGTAGCTCACTGTATATTTACTTGATAAAACATCAAAATGATTGTTCTTTACGGCTAAGTTGTTGGTTATCGCGCGGTGAAATTGGTGTTATCAATCAGACCTACTGTATGGGCCGTTATTGCCGCAAAAAAGGAGGTCGAGAAACAGTAGATGCGAAGACGCGCGACACTCACAGTCACTAAAACCTCTCCTTCTGGTTTTTTGGAGACACCTAACCTTTGTCAACTTGTAACTGCTAATTTTTCCCGATGTTTCACTTTCAGGTTCCTGATACACCGAAGGATCTCACCTTTGATGGCATCATAGAAGACGTTTCACTTCATCCTAAGAAAGATGTGATAGCCGCCGCCCACATTGATGGAGATGTCACTCTGTAAGCATTTCCCTGAAAAGACATCTGTTGATGAAGCTTTGCCGGGAGTGACATCCCTGCCTTTGACGTGGAATCACAATTTGCTGAGTTAAATTTCTGCAACATTTTCTTTTTTCTTCCAGCCATTCTTACTCAAGCACGGAGGCCAATCACCTGTTGATGACCTTGACCCATCACAAGAAAGCTTGCCGTAAACTCCACTTCTCCGCCAGTGGTGAACGTCTCTACACTGCCAGCAAGGACAAATCAATACAGATTGTTGACTTGAACCACGGAAAGGTGTTCCACACATCTAAGGCAGCACATGAGTAAGTACCACTGTACCGGTACTCTACAATTTCTATAGTAAGTGTGAAATGAATACAAAAAACTGAACGAATACTAAAAAACTAAACGAATATGAAAAACTGAAGGATGTCTGTGCAAGACTTGTGCCAAAGCAGCCAGTATAGCATATGAGAATCATTATCAAGTTGGCTCAAGTTTAGTATCTTGCCTGTAACCCCTTCCCTTTCAGAGCTCCAATATACAGTTTACTAGTCATTGACGACTATCAGCATGTGACAGGAGATGATGATGGAACAGTAAAAGTGTGGGATCTGCGGCACAAAGATGCCATAATGGAATTCAAAGAGTGTGAAGAATTTATTAGTGATCTGTATGTTGATCAACAGAAGAAGATACTTTTAGCAACTAGGTAAGTTGGGGAAGTATTGAAATGGTAGTGCCTTTGATACGTTAAAACAGTTCAGTCACTCACTGCTTGTACGAAGTCAGTCATTGTCTCACAGTCACTATGTTAGTTAAGGAAGAAAAGCTTAGGAGACATCTTGCCACAAAGCAGCAAATGTCATTTCTTGATGATTACAAAACGTTTTTCTTTACAGTGGTGAGGGAACACTTACAGCATTTAATATAAGAAAAAAGAAAATGGAATTACAATCCGAGTCATTTGATGCTGAACTCTTGTCTTTAGCAGTTGTTAAGGTGAGGAATAACCTACCTGAGTTAAGTGACTTAAAATACTTCCCCAGTCCACAGTCCTTTTGCATTAGAAAAGATACATTATATTGTAATATCAGTGAATTTTCTCAACACTAACTGTTATCTTTCAGCGTGGTAACAAAGTGGTGTGTGGCACCGGAGAAGGAGTGTTGAATGTCTTTAATTGGGGTGAATGGGGGAACATCAGTGACCGGTTTCCTGGACACCCCATGTCTATAGACTGTATGGTCCCAATTACAGAGGAGATAGTCTGTACTGGGTCTATGGATGGAATGATCAGGTAGGGTTTTAAAGGTGCTCTAGTTCGAATTATAAACATTACGGTGTGCCACCTATTGTCAACTTCTGGTACTAACAAATCAGATAAAATCGAATTAAATCTCGCCTTTCACGTTTTTGGGGTTTTTTTACTGTAAAATCATAAATATATTTCAGTTACAAGAATATTTATCAAGATAGATATAAAAATAGATAACATTAATGTTTTGGTATACACGGTGCTGCCACCTGTCCGAGGAAAAATAACTATTATAATCAACCATGTAAATAAACAAACCGTAATGTTTACAATTCGAACTAGAGCACCTTTAAGTTTATCTTCCTCAGCTTCTAAAGCTCTATTATGGGAAAGTTTCTCAGGTCTATTGAAAGAGGGAGCTTTCCAACGAATACCTACTTGATGAAATTCCTTCATCTTGGCTTTGCAATGATGTTGAGGGCAGTGATTGGTCTTGAGACAATTCTTGGGACTGACAACTTCAAATGTACTTCCTCATGCTCACCAAGGTTCCTTATTATTGCAGGGCTGTGAACATACTACCAAATCGATTCTTAGGGGTGGTTGGCGAACATGATGGCTTCCCAGTTGAAAATATGTCACTATCTCATGATAAAAAGATCTTGGCAAGCTGTTCTCATGATCAGAAAATAAAATTCTGGAACGTTGACCAAGTGAAGAAAGAGAAGGTCGACGCAACTCGGAAAGCAAAGCACTGCAATAAGACAAAACCTTTGAACACTTCAGCAGCAAATAATAACTTTTTCGCTGATCTTGAGGAGAAAGATGACAAAAGCGGGGATAATGAGGACAGTGATGACAGTGATGAGGAGGAGGAGGAGGAAAGTGATGATGACAGTGACAGTGATGGGGATGGGGAAAATGATGATGAGGTTGATGATGATGATGCAAATTCAGATGATGATGGGGATGATGATGATGGTGATGATGTTGAGGAGGATGGGGAAAATGAAAAAGGTGCTCAGGGTTCTTGATCTTGGGGGAATATTTCTGGGGAATTTGAAATTTTTGTGATGGCCAGTCACCATTTATCTTTTATGTTGACTGATAAACAATGGCCTTTTGTTGATGAATCAAAAATAAAAATGTAGTTTTAGAAATTCTTCACTATCCTTGCATTCAGTAGATCTCATTGAAAAAATGCTGAATATATTGGAAGGGGGCCTGGAGCGATTCTGCTTGCTAATAGTTTGATTTATTTGCATCAGATGGCAACAGCGCAGTCGCCCCGGTGTTAGACCTTGGAGGAATTCCCGTTTTTGCGCTCCACTCCAGCGGCGAAACTGTCCGTTCCAGAATTCCAGAACGGAGAGTAGCGCCGCGGGAGTGGAACGGCAATGACGGAAACCCGTGTACCCCGGTGTAACAGTAAAGGATGTCCATCAGCCGTTGATCACGCTCCTATCGTACTTCGAGAGCTCACGAAAAGAACGTGAAGAAAACTTGGAGCACTTCAGGAAGAGTTACATTGGACCAACTTACCTCGTTGCGTAATATAAAAAAACGTTCTCTGTCGCCCGGTCTCTACAGAAAGAAGCCTAGCTAGGGTATTCCGTCCAGTCTTCCACATTTTTAGCCGGACTGGAATTACTGAGTGAAATTACCAAACGCCAGTATGGTGGATTGTCGGGAGTGTATCTTCCTGAGATGACAATTCCGATATGGAATTAATAAAAGAACGAAGAAGGAACACGAATTCAATGTTTCATGATTTATATGAAAAAATACAAGATTTCTCAAAATCTCAGCCTATCGCCCTTCATATCCCACAAACACCGGTTAAATATCCCATCCCAAGCTGATGACCTCGTCGCAGCTATGACCTCCGGCGGCCAAATACCAGTGGTTTGATTAGGGGTGGTTCAACATTTTCACAAGTCTACAGAGAGTAGACTTTTTATGACCCCCCCCC
>NMRB01000232.1:81738-107025 GCA_002633025.1 Notospermus geniculatus | reverse complement strand
ACGGACGACGACGACGACGACGACGACGACGGACGACGACGGACGCACAACCATTGTATAAGCTCACCACAGGTGAGCTAAAAATGTGCATGCACCAATACATAATTACATGGTTCCTGCGGCTTTTTGGTGAGCAAAATTAAGGCCTTTTTAAGGCTTTTTAAGGCCAATCCGGGAAAAAATTAAGGCCAAGTTGTCAGGAGTTTTAATGTGGGTTGTGCAATATTAACGCCCGAGAATGTTGTAAACAACACATAAAGGTAAACGCTGAGGGCGGGATCCCGACTTTGACGACCGGGCGGTTTTCAACTGATATGAATAAAAACATCGTTAGGAAGGGGAAACGGTTTAATGAAAATTCAAAACTGAAGCTACATCAAATTTAAGGCCTTTTTAAGGCCACCGAGGGAAAAAATTATATATTTAAGGCTTTTTAAGGCCTTAATTCTGAAAAACAAAAATTCCTGACTTTTAATGCTTTTTAAGGCTCCGCGGGAGCCCTGAATTATAACAACTCATGGTATCAGGCTCAAGGCTCAAAATAAGCGGTATCGCATCGCAATTTGCGACAGAAAAATCAGAAAGTGCGATATGGTCGAGGAGGTACATTTGCAAAATTGCTACACATCGTTTTCAAGTGGAGACAGCCGTGGCTGGCCAGCAGCGGCCGTCGAGGAGTCAGTCAGTACATAGTTCACCGGCAACCAACAACACCAACCAAACCTCGCTTTCATGATTGTTACACATGAGTCACAGTATGTTCGCTATGCATGCGTAAGTGTTGTTGTGTGCGAGGTTGACATCAACAGCCATGCAAGATGGCTTCCGCTGTTAAACATGTTGAATGGACAAAAATGTTGCTACACAAAGTACCAAAATTGCGAATCAAGTGGAACCCTTGATTGGCAATTTTGCTACACAAGTAAAAAAAGTTATTTTGAGCCTTGCAGGCTGATAGGCCAACTGCTCGAGGATGTTCCATTCTTTTAAACATCTCTGCTGATTTAAAGAAAGCAAAGCAAGACAATCAACAGTTCACTCTGTGTTCCCTAATATTGTGGCTAATCACTCTCACAAGTACCGTGCTTAGCCTTCAACAGATTTAAGTTCAGTTTCATTCAATTGGCAGCAATTTCTCATGCTCAATCTGTCAGTTAAGTTCTTGAGTCCACCACACTCCATAGTCCAAAAAGCAAAATAAATCCTTATTGTGAAAGTTTCTGTTGAAATTTGTTTGTAATAGCCAATGAAGTGTCTATGAATCTTTGCACACAGTTCGTAAAACATGTTGTTGTTCGTCCATCTAATGAGGTGCCAGGTTTATCCATACACTTTTCCCAACAGTGATCAGTCAGACGATGAACTTGTGTCTGATAATTCGCTTTTTGTTGTTCAACCATAAGGAACTGCTGAAGTTCGGCATCGCCACTGTCAGCTCCACCAACGCCGAAGCTGCTGCCAGCACCACTACTCATACTGCTCCCGAATGAATCATATGAAGACATCTTATTTGATGGTCACGCAATCTCTGGAAATAGAAAACAGAACAGGTTTTTCATTTAGAGAATACCGGGTAACAGGATCTGGTTAGAGGGGCGAGGAGCTACCCATGTTAGCCAGGTGCAGGGTGCACTCCCTCCTTCACCTTCCCTTCATTTCCTTTTTGACTAGGCCTAGGCCCCCCAGTGAGACTTTTTAAAATTTTGTCCTGCTGTGGATGTTAGCCTAGATTACAGGTCAACTCGTAACCAGGTCAACTCGTACCTGGGTCAACTCGTAACCGAGTCAACTCGTAACTCGAGTCAACTCGTACTTCGGTCAACTCGTAACCAGATAGAATTAGCATTACAAGATTTGTCTAAAAATTTTGTCCATGGTCCTTGAAAAGTCACGGAATTGTTGAAATGAAAATTTCAATCACGATTTCTCAAACTGCGTTGAGGATTTCGGCAGGAATCAGCCACCGGCGCGACTGAGTCCAGCATTTCAATCCGACAGCGATCGTTTATATATTTCTAAGTTCATATCTCCTAAACCTCTGCTAGGATTCCTCAATAATTTATTTGGCTCATATCCAGGAAGAATGCTCTTTCCATTCATAACAAATTCGTTCGCCAATACCCTTTCCAGCAAACAGATATTTACTTGAATGACGAAAACCTAATACATCAGACCGCAGGCCTTTCGCCGCATGGTAATGACGATCTTTTGGCGGGAAAATGTATCCACGCGGGTCTCATACTCCACTGCATTTAACTATCAAAACAGAAGCTTTATTTTTAATTCTTTTTGCTTATTGTCGCAGATTATTGAAAAAAAACGTTCCAAATAAAGTCTGAGACAGAAGTGTAAGCAAACACTCCTTTTTATGGGCAAAAACTTGCTCGAAAGTTATCTTATTTGAATCAGGTTACGAGTTGACTCGAGTTACGAGTTGACTCGGTTACGAGTTGACCCAGGTACGAGTCGACCTGGTTACGAGTTGACCTGACACCTTAGCCTATAGAGGCTATGCACGTGACGTCATCAACGAGGTGACGCCATGTTGGATGGAACGTTGTGACATGCTGACGCAGTGCATCTGACCACGTGCTCCGTCCATTTTCCATCCAACACGTGGCGTCATACCCATTGATGACGTCATTTGATGACGTCAGTGCATAGCCTCTATACTAGACCTAGTAACCTGCCTACGGTATACAATGCAAATGGGGAATTGCTAGGCCTATAGCAGCAGGCCTACCGGTAATTGCATAAAAATGTTGTTGTGAAAAATAAGAAGACCTTAGTTATTAAATTAAGGCAAGGTCAAGTAGTGTCTATATTAGTATTCTGCAGGTGGTGCGCAAACCAAAATTGTGTCTCAAAATGTTATCCGAGGAACGGTGTGTGGGATAGTACATATAGAAATGTACTGAGGAATTCTATTTTCGGACAGCATTTTGATTATGACCTAGCTAGGCCTAACGCGGACATAACGGTAAACATTTCATGATTTAAAACGCTTCACAAAAAGTCAGATGCGTATAAGATATAAATGTATCATGAGGAAGCATACCTGATCCCCAGAATTATTGATTTTGTGCTGTTTTACAAAACAGACAGTTTTCGTGTCTTTGAAAAACACATGCAAGTTCCGGTAAAATGCGCCTGCGCAGAAGCGCCGCTCCCACAATTCCAATGGGATAAAAAGAACAATCATCACGACGAGCTGAGATGGTGGCCTTGGCAACACACGTGCCTCCTCATCGGGTCATTTTTACGCTTCAAAAGATGGGCAGCGCTTCTCCAATTTTCACAATAGACTTGTCCAAACATTGCACCAGCTATCTGTCAAAGAATTAACGGGTAGATCTTACCACTACCACGTCTAGGAAGCGACAACTTTGCAAGGAGGCCAAGCTAGGAAATTTGCCTGTCCCGCCAGGAAAAGACACGTGACTTGAAATGTCGTCTGGAAACCCTGGACTTTTGCCGCCAATAGGGTTGGCAAATACTGTCAGCACGCCATCTCGGTTAAAGCGAAGGAAATCAAGCAGAAGGGGCACTGCGTTCAAACTGCCGAAATCAAAGTCGCATTTGGCAGAGGGGATGGACTTCAGCCGCGGGGAAGGGAAACTCTACTTTGATGGGGAGCGGGAACAGCCCGGGGAGCAGTCAATGGTGATGGATAGGCCTAGGTCTAGAAGTCCTAGGCCTACATCTTCAAGGCGTGAACATAGTACCGGTACCGGTATTGATGGAAGGAGACCGAGTTTTAGGTAAGATCTCATAAACAATTAGCCTGACAGGATGACGATCAATTTTGCAGTGCCCGTTTTAACTTTTAACCGACATTGCCAGGCCTGGTCCGAGTGTTTCTGCCAGCGTTTGCCAGTTGTCACTGTTTCGCCTTATTCTTTAGGAAGCGCTGGCAGATCGGTAGATAGGCCTAGACAGGTTTCTCTTGTGTTCCCTATTGTCAAGTCGCAGTGCCACCAAGTAGGCCTAATAGGGAAACACTCATAGGGGAACATTCAAAAACGTTACACCATCTCCATTCTGCAGCTTCAACATTCCTAAGGAAGATACTGCTGCAGGGAAGTCAGCTGGTGACCTGCAATCTGATCTAGACCCGCTAATACAAAAGGTGAGTCGCCAAACATCCGGGGGCGGTTTTCTCCTAGGCTCACCAGAATGATAGGCCTATCAATTTAGTTTCAGTGTGCTCCCTGTTAAAGGAGCTGGACGTCCAAGTTGTAAGCAAACTGGTTTGTTTACAAACAGTGGCCAGCAAACTAGTTTTATTCCTTCGTGAAGGTGGCAGCACCAGTGATCGTTAGACTGGTGCCCGATCCAATGCAACTCACTCACGATATTCACGTCAGTACATATCACCGACAATAGGTGGCAGCACCGCCGGGGTCGCGTGATAGAGAACCAGTGAGTGAGTGTTTACAACTTGGACGTTCAGCTCCTTTAAGAGCCTTGTCTTCGTCCTCCATAGTTTTCTCAACATAAAATTGCCCCACAGTGTAAAAAATATCACATAGGCCTAGGCCTACATGGTCCCTGAATATTTAACTGTATCCAGATCAAAAATCCATTACCGCGGTAGACCTATCGTGAGAGTCTGAATTTACCCCGTCGGAGGTCGGTGCGTCGTGAGGGCGTTATCACATCTGACGAGACATCTCAAGGATGGTCGACCATGACCGAGAGATATCAGGGTTGGATCCAGGGTTGACAGAAAGAGGGGCGTAGCTCTGCTACGGAGGTGGTGAGCATTGAGAGTGTGAAGTCCAAACGGATGATCTGTGGGGGCCCCGCCCCAGAAAAATTTGACAATTTAAATTACAGCGCTTTTTGATGCATTTTCCTGGCATCTGAGAGCAAAATACACGAATTTTTATCTGAATAAATTTTTCTTGCTGAAAAAAAATCATTGCTCTTCCAAAAATACGCCCCCCCCCACGCCCCTGGATCCGACCCTGGATATTGCTCCGTTAATAGAAAAATAGGGAGCCGCCTAAGAGGTGATTTCAATTTCTAACGATCCTGGTGACAATTCTCTTCTCAACCCGCAGGCCGAGACCAAGAAACAGGCATTGATTGATAGCGCAGCGGTAAGCTTTTCACATGCACTGAGAAATAAACAAGGCCGGTTCAAGAGCCTCGCGCGGATGGTGAAGGCCAATATATTATGGACGAAAGAACCGGATAATAAGGACGAGCTTGTGAAGGACAACCAGTCGTTCGTGGTCACGAACACTGAGGATGGACGCACAGAGACGCTGTCCTTCAACCCGGTTCACTACAAGGTGCATGGGAAGACTTACGGGGGAATGACGGCTAAGACTAAAATGATTCTAATGAAGAGTCAAGATCAGAGGACAGAGGAAGAAATAGAAAATTTGAAGGTAGGTGTCCTGGTTTGCGTCGGAAACCAGTCGGATTCACAACCGACGTTGAATAGAGTCTGAAAGTAGATGTCAAATGCTAGACTCCTTATTGTGTCCTACTTAGGCCTAATCAGAGGGCGATGGGACGACGAGCTGCCGTCTGGACATCCCTTTTTCCGGATGTTGAGGTGTCCACTTCCCCGACATTACGAACTACTCACGAGGACAACCGGTCCCCAGTGCGAAGTTCGTGAAGGACTACCGGTGACCTGTGCGACGTTTAGTAAATGTCGTTGTTAGTAGATGGCGACACCCGCATGTTTCACCGCTATAGGTTATTCCCCTGAAGATACAAAACATGTGAATACAAATCCCAGAAGAACATGCGCCCGTATAGGAATAAAGGTCCTGTGCGTTCCTTGGTTGGAATAGACCCCCCTCCCGCGAAACGTTCGCTGTCAAAAATTGTTGTGTCTCTCAGAATGAGAAAGGTACGACCGAGAACCGAACTCATAATCTTCAGCACTACGTCACTCTGTCTAGACCTGATTCGTGCCAACCTGTACGTCCTACGGCCAGCACGACACTTCTTTCCATTATAATCCCCTTCATCTCTCTGCCGATAGCGTATCATAGATCGACTGAAGTGTTTCGAGAAGTACTCGACCAAAGTGAAGCACGAGATGGCGAGAGTCCTTGAATACGATACCTTCGAAGATGGGAAAGTCATCATCAAGCAGGGCCACATCGGCATCTCCTTCTATTTCATCGTCTCTGGCGCAGTCCGAGTGCTGATCAGAGAGACGGACAAAACTACTGGTAATCAGCAATTCATTAGCTTTCCTGCGGCAGAGATAAAAGGAAAGATATCGCCCCCCCCCATCAAAGAGGAATTCAAAGTAGATTGCTCGCAATTCATGATAAGGAGCTCAAGGACCGAGATGATGTCCTTTCTTTGACATGAAAATCTGGCCATCGATTGTCACCTTGATGATCATTCATCAGATCAGAGGTTAAGGTTATCCTAAAGATCAATCGATGTGACAAAGACAACCCGTGAGGTACACTTTCCATGGCCACCGTAGCTGGCATAAGGACGGGGCAAGGGCCCCAACAGACAAAATCCAAAAAGTGCAGCCCCCCGCAGCTAAAAGACCCCCAAGACAAAAAGCTAGCTACGGCCCTGCTTTTGTGAGAAGTGATAGCAATCCTCCGCCGTCAAGTTAAGATACGTTGGTGTGATTCGGGCTGCTCGTGTGGCATGACATGGTCCGCGGAAACCTCTCATACCTAATAAAACTGCCAGTAATTAAACTGCCCTGACGTCAGGGCCGACTAGATTTGTTTGCATCTTGCATGACCCAGACAACTGATGTGACCTGAAAGTCAATATTGACATTGGTTGAGGAAAATGTTAATATTGCCCTTGGTAAACTGACGCGTACATTTGCGACTTCTTCAACCCCCCGATGTGACATGGCTAAACGGTTGATCGATGACACGAACATTGGCTCGCATCGTTAAGCGACTGACCCAGACGAATTTAGTTAATCTGTAACCTCTGATCTTCGGCTCTGGTTTCGACGGACGTAGTGGCTATTCGTGACGTCAGCGGAAAACCCCTTGACTACCGCATTCGTCATGACGTCACCATGGTCACGTCATGGATCGTTGCGTTACCGTGACGCTCAGCCCCCGCAATGGCGGTGACGTGGTCCTATTGTGACGTCAGAGTCGGTCATCATTTTTTGGTGAAAAAAAGGCCCAAAACACCAATTTCCGACGAATATTCCACGTCGAAACATCCCTTATCGCGATCGCAGCGTCTACGAACCCCCGTCGGCACGGACGCCTCGTCGTTCGCAGTGCGGTTTCGGAGGAGCTTTTGCAAATTACGCGAAAGCGCAACGAGTATTAGGCAACGGAGACAATGAAAAAAACCACAGTACAATCATGTACATTTTATTTGGAAAAAGCATTATGCATTTACCTTCTGGACAATTTGAAGTTTTGAAACAACGTTCTGGTAAAAATATTCGTGTTTTATGAGGCCCATAGTCGTGTTAAATTTATGTTTTAAATTCTGCATGCGCAGGTCTCAGCATGAGTCACTGTATTGGAGAACTGCAGGAAGGTTCAACATTCGGCGAACTTGCTCTGCTCCACAATATCAAGAGGACTGCCACAATCGTCTGCAAAGGTATGATCTCGTTGGCTTCGGAAATTTTCTCCGATATCAGCGAAGTCTGGAATCAACCTGCTTCATCATAAAGTGAGAACAAGCATGTGGATACCCGGTTATTGACTTGCATTACGTCTCCGTGTGGGCTACTTTTGAAATAAAACTGAAAACGTTGTTCCACCGAGCCAAAAGGAGCAGTCAGCCGCGCATATTGCCAAAAGATGGCAGCAAATTTCTAGCGGACCAATACACAGGAAAATGCACATGAGTGGTGCTCGGTCAAGAATGAATGGGTCCGCTACATATGCATTGAATTGGGCCGTAGTGATACCTAGTGGTCAACTCGCTGACAGCTCCTATTCGGCGCAGACTTGACGCTAGGTGGCGATATCTGGGGATTAGTATCGACGCTAGGTTTCCATCTTGAAAAGTAGTGAGCGCGCGGAGCGATCAGTAGAAATTCTTCTGTTTGTAAAGCGGTTACCCATCACGTTGTTTTCTACGCTTACAATATAGATCTGTTGCAGATAGGTGTACAAAGGTAGTCGATGCACATTAAATACAAACAACATCAGTAGAGTAAATAAAGTTATTCTGTTTCATTTTCGACATGATAAATATTGTTTTCTGCAAATAATAACAGTTTGAAAAAGAAGTTCGCGTCACTTGAAAGACCAAAAAGATGGCGGCCCCACCGACGATGACGTCAACATTTTCAAGGTGGCGATCTAGCGTCGATGGCAGTGTTAAAATTTCGTCCAATCATCAAAAAATTCAACGCTATCGTGGAGTATGCCACCGAGCCGATTCGGCGTTCCTCTGTAATTTCCGTTCGGTGGAACGAGTTTCGTCACTGATGATGTTTCAATGATTACCCCGAGTATACAGTGACATTGCTGACGTCTGACGATTTCAGAACAAACACGAAGACTTGTCACCAGTAATTACTGGAAGGATCCTCGTCAGATACTCTCCGGTTTCAAAGTTTATCCGCTTTTTTTCAGGAACGTCTGAATTCCTCCGAATCGACAAGGAAGATTTTGACATGGTCTTCCGAAGGAGTTACGAGTATGAATACACTCAAAGGTTGAATGGCCTGAAGTGTATTGACGCCTTCAAGAATCTGAGGGCGGATGACATCGCTGCCATGAACAATAATTGCAAAACGGTTGAATTCCCGGCAGAGAGGGTGAGTTTGCTGACTGTTACATACCCAGGATATGGTGCGGTTTCTGTAAAGGGCAAGGTTAGGCCTATTTCAAATAGAAAGTCAGACATATTTCGTAATCGTTTAGGAGAGAGGTGAAGGAAAATGAGAAAGTGGTAGAGTTGAAGGTAGATGAAACAAGAAGAATGTTTTGTTTCTCACTAATAGGTGATTTTAGGCAACACGAAGGAAGTACCAGAGAGCGTGTTCTTCGTCAACAGCGGCTCCGCTCAAGTTATTCGCGAAATTATGTTAACGCGGGAGGACTTGGGCCAGGGCGAGCACAGGTACCACCTACCATCGGTCCGGGAGAACGGGATGCGGGATATGATGCAGCGCCGGAGGGCACTGAAATATTCCAGGCCCACAGTCTTCAACACAGTTGAGGAACGCCACTTATTGTCGCTTTGCACGCTAAAAAAGGGGGACTATTTCGGCGTAGGTGAGTGGGCAATGCAGGTGATGATTCAAGGGGCGGTGACCGGTGATCCACGGACCTACGTCTAGACGGTCACTTGCCTATCGATAAAGAGTTAATATATACACCAGAAAGTTATAGGAAATTTAACCTGTATGTACATCTCGAGATTCGATGGTGGACGCCTGTTGACGAACATTATTTTTAGAGGATTGTTGCAGTACCTGATTGTTACCATCGCAACTGACCTTGATAAGGGAGGAAATTTTGCTTCTGCTTCAGTCTATCGGCATAACCACCTCATCTTTTGGATAATAATCATGACGAGCCGTCCCCATCGTAGCCAGTCTGTTGTCATCAACTCGTGACGACGAGCGCGTTGAGTCTGCTTTGCTCAATCAATCATACTGACCGAAATGATCAAATTAAACTATCCGCACGCACTCCCGATGTGATATACGCATCGATTACTTCGCTCGTCTGCGTCGGCTATACTCGATTGCCCAGTTCGACCAAATCCCATTGCATCACGTTTTAGAGTTGGATTTAATATCTGTTTACCTCCCATCATACTGATGGTGTCTTTGATCACAAATGGTCAGTTCCTCCAGGAAAAATCTCTCTCGAATAACATGAGAATCAAAATCACGCCATTTCTGGCGTGGATTGGTTCCCCTGTTTGTCTGGAGCGGAAAAGACGGGAACCAGTGTGCTGGCGACGAACTCGGCATTATCAACTATATCACTCTCTGTGCAGTGAAAATATGGTTCACTAAAGAGTTGGTTCACTAGAGTGACCATATCATCCTTGATTTTCCTTCACGGTTTATGTTCGCGGATTTTCTCAGCCATGCTTCAACCTTTCGAGGTGAAATTTGGAGGGGATGATTTTTGTATTATATATGCGTGTCTGCGCGGTATTTGGTAAATATTTTCGGCTATTCTTTTAGATATCAGAAATTTCAGAGCTTGAAGAGGCTATTTTTTGGCTGTTCCGCTCTAACTCGTGAAAGAGGAATATAATTCCTTTGATACGTAAATTACAATTGATAACAAAGGTTCCTTTCGTTGATCACGCCGAAATAACAAGTATTAATTGTCATCATTTGGGAGAAAAGTTTTGCATCTACGAGGCTACGGATGCTGGTGTGGCAGAGGTGTTACGATAGATGCCTGCTTTGGTTGGAGATTGGTATGGAGTAGGCCGGAAACGGTAACAACTCGTAAGCAGGTCGACTCGTACCTTGGTCATGAACTTGTATAACTGAGTCTCCTGCCAGTCACAACCTCTAGTGAACCATGTCGCCGAAAGGCTTGTTATTTCGTTAGCATTATCCAATGAAAAGTCATAGAAATCAATGTGTACTCTCTCAAGGGGTTCATATCGCCTTATGATTCCCGAGGAAGCCTGTATGCAATTCACCTGGACTGATGTCACGCCTGAGGTAGTTGGAATCAGATAATCGCTGAGGCCATCGCCCCGAAGGTATGAACCTGATTTGCCAGCAGACCGCCAACCCCAGCGGCTAGGATGTTAATGACAAGAAATTTCGATCAAAATTTCACCGCCTGTTGGGCACGATGGCCATACTAACGTGTATGATTTGGCGAGTGGCCTGAGGGTGACCCTGGGGAGTAAGTGACTATCCAAATGGATCTAAATGGTCGTAGCTTGGTGTATTTCATAAACGCTGGCGGTCGTAGCTGTCATTGTCAGCACAACGGGTTCAAGTCCATTTTTGACATGTGCTTGTCTGCGTTTGACATGAAATAGTGAGAAATATTCGTTGCACTGGTCGCAAAATATCTAGATACATCCTCACACATATTCAGCTGAATCCCCTCTCTCGAGACTGCCACAACTTCCTAACCGCCGATATTGGGAAATTGGAAATTGTTTATATACTTGCGGTTTTTCAACTATAGCTTGCCGATACACATCTTTCAAGTCGCCTAATGACGCATACAGAAGATCATCTTCGTTGGTTGCAATCACTCTATGTATGTTCGGATCGAAGTAATCACAGTCATGGGCAATGATATTGTAGAAAATCAAATTCAGCGAAATCCAGTAAATACGAACTGAAGCGAGAAATAGACTCGTAAAATTCCAATACTTCTTGCTAAAACGAATGCCTTTTACAATTTCTATTATCTTTGCTCGATCATCTAAAAAATTAACGGTTACACACCAAGTTATCCTCGAACTCCCGCGAGATCAATGACAATGATGAGACGTCTGGCAGACTCGAATATCTTCGTCTACGAGACTGGGCCGTATGCACCAAATTGAACTCAGGTTGAGCCACAACTTTTCAATTGTTCAGGTTTGCCAGGGCATGATGTGACCATGGAAAAGTTGTAGCTCAACCTGAGTTCAAGATAATCCTTGCTTGGTGCATACGCGGCCCTGATGGTCATCTTGCAATGGAGACCACATCACTCAGTACATCCTATTTTGACCCTTTAAAAATCCACCCCCTCTGGTCTGCATTAAATAACATATTTTTTCTTCTTCTCAGGTGAAGACCTGACTGATACCTTCGTTATATCAGCCGAGAGGGTCGAGATTACCCTGGTGCCAAGGGTGTTGTTTGTAAAATACGGACAGCCAAAGCTGCTGGAACGCATGCGCATTGACTGGGAAGCCGTACTGCCGGATAACAAGTCAACATTCAACAGGTAAGACAGAATTCGGTTCGACAAATCAACTGAATGCCAACGAGTTCACTCCAGTAAAATTGTGGTTGGAGGCGGCCAAACTCTTTTTGTGCGAAACCCCCTTGGACTTGTTCCACCACCACAAGGAACAAGCTTGAATATTGCATAACTTCGTAATTGTCAGTTGCTAGATTTTGATCGTGTTTGTTATTCTGAGCCCGTGTCTGTATCCTGATCATTTTACATATTGCCAGGTACATCAAGGACAAGAAGTGGAAAACTTACAGACGGGACGTGGTCGCCGAAGTTGTATCAAGAAGGAAGAGAATCAACTCGACGACGATTGCCGATGTCCCTTTCTCGCTGAGACAAAACGTATCATGCCAATATTAATTCGAAATCATGAGGATACGGAGTTAGCTTCAAAACAAAACAACCCATCGGTCTTCAATAAAATTAATTAAACTTATCATGAAAGTTGTGTCTGATGTGAATTCACCAAGGTCGTTTTGCTGATGTTGGTTTTAAAGTTCAAATGACATAAGTTCAAAGTATTTGGCGCCATTGGAAATTTAGAGACTCACCATCAAAGGGATGCTTCAGAAACTACGCAAGGATCCTCAACGTTCGACAAGGCAACCTTGCTTCAGTTCTGCCGATGGAAGATTCAGCTATAACAGGAGAAAGCAATCCCTAAATGGTAAGTGCCTTGTACGTTAAGCGGGGTTCACGGAAGACTACTGAAGGTAAGCTTATCTTTACGTACGATGTCAGATGAATAGGAGGCAATAACCAAAGTAGTTCTTTCTCGTCTTTGTTATAGGATTATGTCTGGTGTATCAGTTGACAGGGTGTCTTCACCCCTTGGTGACAAAGAAGAATATTGTGTACATTGTAACATTCACGTTCTTCAGGGATAGTTCATTCCAATACCATCGGTTGTAATTAAAAACCTTCACGTCGATAACAACATAAGGGTTCAATTCATCCACTGAAATGAACTTGAGCTCTACTTCGTGCTAACGAATGATAAGATCGAAATTATCACTACCTGAAAGGCTTCCTTTGATTCTGCATGTTGCATTTGCCCTACACTGAGTAAAATGTATTGAATCGCGAGCAGTATTAAAGGAGCACGGTATTGCCACTTTTTCTCGACAGCCGGCGCCACCGCGCCACTCTCCAATCCACGGGTCTGACTACGTCTCGGCGAATGACCCGATTTACTGCGTACATTTTGTAATGCATTTTTGTTTTTCGTCTTACTGCCGTTAGGTGGCTCCCTCTACGTCGGCAGTCAAATAACGCATTTGAGATCGAATACCGTGCTCCTTTAAGTTCTAACCTGGCTCATTATTGGCGGTTTAGACAATAAATACTGATTTTAATGTAATTATACTGTACGAGGAAACGAGAGACCCCGCCCGAAGAAAATATCCGGAGTAAATGTATCAGATGTCCAGATGCATGCCAAGACGATCTCCTGATGTGCATGATTAGCCCTGTACATGTATACCTCTACATCTAGGGACAATTCTTTCAGTGACGTTTCTTGAACGGCCCAAGCCTAGGAAGGTTCGAAATACATGTACTATGTAACTGACGGCGGTATTACTGCACTAATGGTCTCACTTCGGTTTCGTGTGGGCCGCAATCCTTCAATTTACAGATTTCTTCCTGTTGGCCAACGGCCGAGGCTGTCAGCCCCAACGAATGATCACGAGCGTTCGTGGTGTAAGGCTAAGAATCCATTCACGCGATTTTCGTGCCGCGCGATGTCGCATCCTTTGTCCACGACCAACGCGGCGGAAACAAACAATGCTTTCGAGCGTCTGCGGCAAGAAAATCGCGTGAATGGATTCTTAGCCTAAGGGTAGGGACACAACTAAGGCTAAGAATCCATTCACGCGATTTTCTTGCCGCAGACGCTCGAAAGCATTGTTTGTTTCCGCCGCGTTGGTCGTGGACAAAGGATGCGACATCGCGCGGCACGAAAATCGCGTGAATGGATTCTTAGCCTGATTCGCATGCGATAGGGCGACGCATGCGTCAAAACCTTTGTTTGCGTGCAGTGCGGCGGAAAATAACAAAGGCGTTGCCTTAATCCGGCGACACCCCGAGAAATGGGAAGTGGCAATGAAACTATAATAATTATTGCATTATTGTACAAATTAATATAAACACACATTCCTTCTTGTTCTTTGCGCACCATGTGTAGCCTACATACCAATACCTCTCTGGCCACTACATCGTACCATGCATAACAGCAGGTTATAGGTTTCTTCAACAATCTTATCGTAAAAGTGCTGCATCCTACCGCAGTACAAACAGCATGTCAGTTGCTTTTTCCTCAAATTACTATTAGCTCTCATCGATACCATAACCTGGCTGGCCTCGCCACAGTCATAATCAATCACGCCTTGCCGGTGTGAAAGGAATCCAAGTCCTCCTGGAATCAAAGTCCGGTCTTATTTTTCAGCGAGGGATTAGAATATATGGCTAGAGAGACCATGACCATTCGAATATAACCTTTACAATAGCAGGCTATTGTTTGGCGGATCGGCATTCCTGGTCCCATATTCATAAAACAACTTAAGTCTAAGTGTGATACTTATCTTTTGTGTTGAACAAAGGATAAGTGTCATATTTAGACTTAAGTAGTTTTATGAATACGGGGCCTGATTCCTGTCAGACAGGTGTCATAGAATGTAATGCCCCCGATATCAGATGCCCGCTTCTTTTGTTCAGGGGACATCTGGTAACAGAAGTTCTGTTTGTCAGTGCCCGGCTGACCCTTAATCCGTCAGAATCTATTGTTGTGGGGCATCTCATATCGGAGGGCATGACATTCTACGACACCGGCAATGATCGGAATATTCGGCGACCCCTTCTGCGCATTGGTGGTTTCTCCTCAAAGTTCGCCATGACGTTAATTGGCGCGATTTGTGGCCGTGGCCTATCCTCTGCAGGCGAAAAAGCTCGTTACATTTAAAGCAGCGAAAATTTCTTTCCTTCTTCTTGTGTTGGCGTTCTTCATCTTTGCTTTCCCTGACTTGATGTGACAATGGAGTCCCCGCGGCAAGAACCGTAACGATCATCCATTTCAATGTGATCTGATGCATCCCGAGGTTTATTATTACGAACTTGCCCACACTATCGTGTCTTTCACCGTCCCATTTTTCAGTCCTTTTGTTTTCTGAACTGTGGTATTTTATAAGCAATGAGGAGGAGGAGAAAGAAGGGGCACCGTTGATGCATTCTACGAGGGAAACCTCCGATGGTGGGATGATATAATTAATGGCAATAGCTGTAATAGTAACCTATCTCATTATACTACCATCATCTTGTTCTTTCTGCTCTATGAAACCTTTTTGGCTGGTACACTCCTCGATCATGTCGATGAACAGCAGAAGAGAGCAGGCACCATCTACTGGCGCCGTGTACGACATAAAATGTGCAATTACATGTAACTTGTATCTCTATTTCATAACATGTAAAAGAATTAGGGAGGATTTCAAATCCCTAATCTTGTGCAAATGAAGGCAAATGACATCTGTACGACTGTAGCCCATTTCCAAATGACCAACAGTTTTCCTACTGGTAACATTTGATCGCTTTTGCGCCAACTGTAAACCTCCTAATGTGTTGAAAATGAAGATTGAATGACAAAAGAACACCGATGTGAATTGAAATCTATGGGTCTGTTGGGTAAACATATTTAGGAACTATTTCACCGAGTAGCCCATTTTCATGTTGTCTCATAGCCCGTGGTTCATTAGGGTTTCAAAACAAAACCATTTCCCAAAATACACAAATCATCCTTGTGCAATATCAAATAACGTCAATGAATATTTAACTGCATTGGGGACATTCTGTCACCAGTTTTTTGGTTCTTACTGATACACTCAAGGCCTTGGTGATTCTAAATCATCCTGGTACATGTAGTTAATTGTTGTAAGTTACACTGTTAAAAATATCTGTAAATTTACAGCAGAATTTTCACTGCAAGGTTGCTGTAAAATTCATTTCACTGCAAACTGCTGTTTTTTTCGCTGGAATTTAACAGCAAGATTACAGTTTCTCAGTTTTAAAGACAGCATTTGTTGTAGAATTCATACAACTTTGCTGTCAAAATACAGTAAACGGGTGCTGTCAAAATACAGAAAGGTGCTGTGTTACTCTGCTGCCAGCAAAGTGTTGTCAGCATTTTTAACAGTGTAAATTGAGTGAAAGTGCTGCCGCCTATTAAGTTAAATTACTGCAGGAGATTACATGTACATGTACATGGCCATGTAGCTTTAGAAGTCATGCGATAGACCCATGTACCATCTTTCCAGCCGAGCCCCCTGTCAATGCATTGTCATCGCCCCTGGGGTAATCACAGGCAAATTTTGTTTAAATGCTAGCGCATGCGAAGACTGTGGTCACCGTTTGTTGCATGTGCACAGTACAGTCAGCCATTTTCTTCGTCGTATTTTGTCGTTTGTTCAAACTTATTTCTTAAAATAAATGGATCAGTCCTTCATCCCCCTCCCGACATTGCATCTTAATTCGTCCAGCATCACCAGTTGCAGGACAGCAGTCACGCGGTGCTAATAACAAAATGTGGGTTTTCAGCGACACCAAGCAATAAGTAACATGCATTTGGCATCGAATAACGGGTCCAGGGTCCACTACAGATTGTTGTAAAAAGTTTACGTCGAGCTAACCAATTGGTTTTGGTGTATTGCTTACCATGCATGATTCATTCAGAATGGCCGCAGCGTAAATATGAAAACAGAGTCATGTATCATATCTCATATTTATCTTATCAAAAACACAAGAATTGGAACCAATTTCCGACAATATTAGCAGAGTTTTATTCAAGTATGTCTTTAGTGCTCATATCTGTGTGAAATCAATATGCAACTGCTGCTGAAGAGAGCCTCCTTCCATTCAATACCGTTGGGTTTTATTGCGATGTAGTAAGCTAGTTGATACCGCAGGCATTGAGGTTGATTGGCTTTTGAGATGTTTGCTGAGGGCTTGCATGCTGTCACTGTTCCACCTACTCCAAGGAGGAGTAGGTCCGCAATCGCGGCATCCATATGACCCACAGGGACCGGCACTGGGACATCGCAGAAACGTTCCGCCATACCCTGCTAAAATTGTTCTCTTTCTTGATAAACAGCGTCATGATCAGTTCATCTCTGTTACGTATATGGAAACCAGTCTTTGAGTTAGCCTGACAATACTAAAGTTTGCTGTCTAAATTTAATGGTAATATCAATGGCATCATGTTACCGTGCGCTTGTTTACCAATCTTATTTAGATGAGCCACGTCTAACATAACTCTGCTATCGGTGGATCACACGCGAACGATTAATCGGCGGTCGTACGACTTTCATGAAAAACATGGAAACGTAAGCCCATTCGATACAAATTTATAGGCGCAGCGGAAGCATAACTCTTCGAAAACATTCACTAGATGTCGGAACTTTTAACACATGGTGGCTAACGCTTTCCATAAAGCCATTAACATTTGCTAGTTTGCATGCAAGGAAGCTATCTTAATGGCGTCTCGTACGACCGTGACTGAAAAGCCTGCCGATGAATTTGTGAGTAGCCTCATGTATCTGTCTGGCCATTACATCATTCCCTGTATCACAGTGGTTGGCTGCTTCAATAACCTCGTCGTTATTGTGGTGTTATCGCAGCCGCGCTACAAGCAACATATCAGCTGCCTTTTCCTCAAGATCCTGGCCCTGATCGACACCATTAACCTGTGGATCGTCGCTACGATCATAATTGACAATGGCATGAACACGATGATCAGGATATTCGGCGATACCTTCTGCGCCTTGCTTGGCTTCGGGTCAAATTTTACCACCGAGTTATCTTCCTGGATGATCATCATTTTGACTGTGACACGATTTATCGTCGTTGCGTTTCCCCTGAAAGCCCAACAACTTGCAACGTTCAAAACAGCCAGAATCACCCTTATTGTAGTTTTTCTCATTTTCTTTCTTTTGGCCATACCTGATCTCATTTACAATCGAGTACCACATCAGAAGCATGGGGACCATCCATTTCAGTGCGATATGCTTGTCTCAAGGGAAGTCTTTGCTGCTTACGAATTGGCGCATACTGTCTTATCATTTATCGTCCCATTTATTGCCCTTCTGATCTTCAACACCGGCATAGTTTTGGTCTTGACGAACAGAAAAAAGGCAACGTCACGGATGACGTCAAAGAAGGAAAATTCTGACGATGGCATGGTGATGGTAATGGTGATAGCAGTCACCGTAGCTTACCTTATTACCAATCTTCCCCTTTTACTCAACTTTCTCTTCTTTGATACCTTCGCCTCAGAAACCGTCAATGAATACCAAATGAAGATAGGAATCATAACCTACACCATTGGCGTTATTTTCTACGATCTCAATTGTGCTATTAATTTTTACTTGTACTTCATAACGTGTAGGAAATTTAGGGCAGATTTTATGTCACTTTTGTTTTGCAATCGAAAATCGTTCTTTACAAGCAGTTCTCATCTGCACGTTGGTAACCCGATGTCTGGCTTTTCATAACCGCTGGATTGGCACGAGATGGTCACAGGACCAAACGGGACGAAGATCGAAAAAAGAGCCAATTATATTGGACTGTCATATTGGCCATCCCATGGCGAATTTCCCATGCATGCGCGGATCAGTTTTTCTTCGATTTCTCCTTTTAGGCCAGCTATCGGCTGGCACCCTGCAGGAATCGGGACTGTTCTTATTCATTGGTCATTCAATATTTATTGCAAAGAGCGATGATCAGAAGGCTGTGGCGTTTTTGTCTGCATCAGCAAATCATTTCAAATAATATACTACATGTATACCAAATCTCTATTAACAGCAGTGTTATTTTAAAATTTGGAAGAATTATACTTGATAGGTAAGCTATTATTCGCCAACTCAAGGTTGTCATAACATGACTGCTATTTCTATTTTATGTTCATTGATAATGAAATAATAAAATAGCACTTTGTCTACAAATGTATCATCAATAGGAGATTACCGTAATCGTAAATATATACAGTCATGCATGGAGTCTGATATTGCCTTTGTTTTGACGGCTTTATTTAGCTGAATCATCGGCATTCACACTGATGGCATGCTATTGTCTCGCAAAGACTGAACCATGACATCGACTGTGATCAAGCCTGGGGAGTTAGATCGCATTCTCGATAGTATCACGTACCTCTCCAGCCATTACATTGTACCCTGTATAACTATCGTAGGATTTCTCAACAATATAATCGTCATCGTGGTGTTATCCCAGCCACGTTACAGGCAACATGTCAGCTGCCTCTTCCTTAAGATCCTCGCTGTCATCGACACCGTCACCCTTGCAGCCCTGGCATCGGTCATGATCCACAATGCCATGCCAACAATGCTGAAGATATTTGGCGATACTTTCTGTGCATTACTTGGATTTGTCGCCAACTTCACCGTCGAAATGTCCTCTTGGACAACCGTTCTAATGACAACAACTCGATTTGTTGCAGTGATATTTCCGTTAAAAGCACAGCGATGGGTTACATTCAAAATAGCAGGAGTAAGCTTTACCATAATTTTGTCCATTTTCTTTCTGCTGGCCTTACCAGATTTGATTTACAACAGGGTACCACGTTCGGAACATGGCGGGCACCCTTTCCAGTGTTCTTTGCGTCTGCCCCTCCACATCGCCATTGCCTACGATTTAACACACTATATCACCGGATACATCAGTCCATTCTTTCTTCTGCTTTTCCTCAATATCGGTATTGTTTTGGCATTGGGAACCAGAAGGGCAAATTTGAAAATCCAATCTACAAGGGAAAGTTCCGATGACAGAATGGTAATGATAATGGTGATCGCAGTCACTATCGCCTACCTCATCGCCACCCTTCCAAACGTCGTCCACTTTCTTCTATTTGATGCTTTTGCAATGGGAGCTGTCGTTGACGAAGAGGAAAAGAAAATGGGTATTATCACCTACTTTATTGGTGTCATTCTTTACGATTTAAACTGCGCCATCAACTTTTATTTATACTTCGTCACCTGTAAGAAATTTAGAGAAGACATGAAATCGCTCCTGTTTTGTAAATCCCTGGGAGTTTTGAAGTAATTACTTTAAATCCCCTCCCTAACCGTTTGGTTTGTGAGCGATGTTGCTGAAGGTATGCTGTCCTCAGTTAAGAGAGATTTTATGTAACGTACACTCGCATTGTCGATGAAGTTTGATTGGATGAAGATTCTGGTAAGGAACACTATGATAACGTATTGGTGGTCGTTCGGTAATATAAACGCATGATTCATCGTTGGGAAAACATATTAGCTATGTACGGTTACACCTGTTGAAAATACCCGTGTTTTTCCAGACCCGTGTCAAACCCGTGTGTACGAAAAGCCCGGCGAGAGGTCACACTACTTATTCATTGTAGTTACGTAGCCCGGCGGCAGATGCGCTGCATGCACTGACTCTTCGGTCATTTCTGTATTGGCACACACTGTTGGAGGCGCGAAAACGAGGTCACTTAATGGCTGCGCCATCTGTAGCCGTGCTAAGAACTAACGAAAACATGGGGATTTTGAGGTCATACTATACATGAATTTCCCTCGCCAGACCCAGGCTTCGAAAAACACGGCAAGCTTGCCGTGTTTCAAAAACCCGTGTTTTTTCAGACACGAGTTTCTTGAAGCCCGGCAATTCATAGGTGTGACTGGAAAAAAACCGGGAATTTTATGTAGTGTAACCAAGGCTATGAAGAGTAGACATTGATACCGGTATTACCTTTGAGTGTAGGTAGAAATACTTGCCCACCCGCCCGTAAACCTGTAGTGTTACCTTACCCCTTGTTATACTAACTCATTCATTTTGTATTAAGGATGATGCATTCGTCATGGGAAATGCCAATCATGACATCCAAAGCAGTCGAGACTGATATGGTGGATGGGATCGTCGATAGCGTCACGTTTCTTTCTGGCAATTTCATCGCGCCATGTCCCAGAGTGGCGGCCGCTTTCTCGACGACCTCATTGTCATCGAAGTGCCATCCAAGCTATACGTTACAAAAAAACATTTCAATTCCCTGCTCCTCAAGATCCTTGCTTTTGTGGACACTATCAATTTGTGGGGAGTTGGAACGGTTCTCATCAACAATGCCATGTCCACAATGCTGATGCGCTCTCTGCCTTGATTGGTTTCGCATCCGATTTCATTGTGGAAGTGTCTCCGTAGAGCATCATCATCATGACGTCGCTTCAATTCGTAGCTGTAGTCTTCCACTTGAAGACACAACAATGGTGACATTAAAAACACCGAAGATAAGCCGCGGAGTTATGTTAGTCAATCATTTTCATGTACTTTTTTTGTACCACATTTGATATACGGTAAAGCACCAACATGCTCAGAACATGGGCCGGACACCCATTTCAATCATGTTGCTTCTGCCCATGAAGGTGCTGCTGTCTATGACCTCTCGCATTACATTACAAGTGTAACATCTGTGAGTGTTTCTGTACTCAGTGTTCCCCAACAATTAATAGAAGCGGCCTAGAATGGTTATTGTTGGGTTAGTTGCCGCTTAATCCGTCAGGAGGGAAACAATAAGAAAAACACAGAAATATACAGGGAACACTGATCGACGTTACACCGGTGTGAAAGGAAACGATATCCCCAGAAAAAAACTATCCTAGGAAGAAAGAATCTTACTGCTACATTCTAATCTAATCTATGACGGTTGTTTTCTATAGCCATGCACCTGAATCCGTCATGGAACAGTATGAGTGGATACATTTACAGGGGACACCCTTTACTGTTACATCTGTTTTGTCACCCCTTTTCTCGTGTTATTCCTCAGTATCGGCGTTGTTTTTGCGTTAAAAGAATCAGAAAGGAAAAATTAAAATTCCAATTCCGAATCTCGGTGTTATTTTTTCTCCTGGAAAGATTCTCCCTCTACTCATACCGGTGGTTTGAAACCGAGGGTAGGCCTAAATTTGTGTCTTATCAGAATCAAATTCCGCTGACGTTTTCATTGACAATGGCCACTGATTTGGTAATCTACATAGTGCATGGTTTCATCGAGTACTAATAATACATGTATATTTAAGTGAAGGTATGAATACATGTATCTGTTCGCTTGAAGACCTGCAGTCAGTGTCATATTACCCTTTGTTTCACTATACTTAAATTTAGCTCGTTCATTTCATATCACACGGTTGATCGGCTGATTGCATGTTGTTTGTCATGGAAAGCGACAACCATGACATCCAAAGCTTCCGAGACAGCAGCGTTGGATCGCATCCTCGATAACATTACATATCTTTCTGGCAATTTCATCGTGCCTTGTATCACAGTGGTGGGCTTCCTCAATAATTTGATAGTCATCGTAGTATTATCCCAGGCACGTTACAAACAACACGTCAGCTGCCTGTTCCTTAAGATCCTAGCCTTTGTCGATACTATCAACTTGTGGGTGGTGGGGACGCTTCTCATCAACAATGCCATGTCAACAATGATGAAAACGTTTGGCGATACGTTCTGTGCCTTGATTGGTTTTGCAGCGAACTTCACAGTGGAAGTGTCCCCATGGATCATCATCATCATGACGTCGGTTCGATTCGTGGCAGTGGCCT
Organism: Notospermus geniculatus; assembly: GCA_002633025.1. Taxonomy (NCBI): domain Eukaryota; kingdom Metazoa; phylum Nemertea; class Pilidiophora; order Heteronemertea; family Lineidae; genus Notospermus; species Notospermus geniculatus. Next base: position 84,530 of record NMRB01000232.1, on the reverse strand, counting down.
TTCCTCTGAAAGCACAGCAATGGGTGACTTTCAAAGCAGCGAAGATAAGCCTCATAGTGATGTCATTCATTTACTTTTTCTTAGCTTTACCCGATTTGATGTACAACAGGGTGCCGCGCTCAGAACATGGCGGACACCCTTTCCAGTGTTCATTGCTTCTACCCCTCCATATCGCTGTTGCGTACCATGTTTCACATTACGTCACCGGCTCCATCAGTCCATTCTTTATCCTGTTGTTCCTAAATATCGGCATTGTTTTAGCGTTAAGGACAAGGAAGGAAAATACAGAAATTCAATCCACGAGGGAAACCTCTGATGATAGGATGGTGATGGTAATGGTGATCGCAGTCACTATCGCCTATCTCATCGCCACCCTTCCAATCGTCGTACACTTCCTTCTATTTGATACTTTTGCAATGGGAGCAGTCATAGATGAAGAGAAAAGGAAAATCGGCGTCATCACTTATATTGTTGGTGTCATCTTGTACGATTTTAACTGTGCTGTTAACTTTTATTTATACTTCGTCACCTGTAAAAAATTCAGGGAGGATTTAAAATCGCTCCTGTTGTGTAAACCCTTAAGAGTTTTAAAATGACCATTTTGTAATAAAGCCATTCTTCTACAGCCCTCTGGTTCGTATCGTCAGAGACGTAGTTGATTTTGGTTGCACCAAGTCGGGAACACCGTTTGCATCGCCATGAAGTTTTAATCACGTGACCGCTTACAGCTTGTAACAAAAACACTAACAGAACGTACGCATTCGTTTCGGTTCTCGTCTGCTACGGGTCTGCTACCGACTCGTGAGGACCATTTCTCTCGAGTCTTCTTCAGCCGTTTTTACCTGACATCCGTTATCCGATATGCGATACGACGATATCCGATAAAGCATTCGCTCCTTGTACTTGTAGCGATCGAGATGAAAAACGGGTGCGATCTGGAGGTCACGTGGTTCAGCAGCCTGGGTTTTCTTTTGTTTTCTGCTAGAATATCGCAACCTATATCGCAGGTAGGTAAATGGACCACATCCTTTACTGTTACACCTGTTTTGTCACCAGTTTTTCTCCTGTTTTTCCTCAGTTATGTATCGGAGTTGTTCTTGCATTGAGCTTCATGAAGGAAAATTAGAAAATTAGAATACTGGTGTTATTTTATCTCCAAGAAAGCTTCTCTATCCATTCATACGGTGGTTTGAGACTGAGGGTAGGCCTAAATTTGTTTCTTATCATAATCAAATTCCGCCGAATTTTTCATTGACAGTAATGGCCACTGATAATCTGATAGTACATGGTTTCATCGTTGGTACGGACAAAGAATAATATAAAGGGCTGAGTACTAATAATATCTTCGAGTGAAGGTATGATTATGTCCGCTTGCAAATCTGTAGTCCGTGTCATATTACCCTTTGTTTCACAACACTTAAATTTAGCTCATTCATTTCATATCACACGGTTGACCGGCTGATTGCGTGTTGTTTGTCATGGAAAGAGACAACATGACATCGAAAGCATCCGAGACAGCAGCGTTGGATCGCATCCTCGATAACATTACGTATCTTTCTGGCAATTTCATCGTACCTTGTATCACGGTGGTGGGCTTCCTCAATAATTTGATAGTCATCGTAGTATTATCCCAGCCACGTTACAAACAACATGTCAGCTGCCTGTTCCTTAAGATCCTAGCCTTTGTCGATACTATCAACTTGTGGGTTGTGGGGACGCTTCTAATCGACAATGCCATGTCAACAATGGTGAGAACGTTCGGCGATACATTCTGTGCCTTGATTGGTTTTGCAACAAACTTCACAGTGGAAGTGTCCCCATGGATCATCATCATCATGACGTCGGTTCGATTCGTGGCAGTGGCCTTTCCTCTGAAAGCACAGCAATGGGTGACTTTCAAAGCAGCGAAGATAAGCCTCATAGTGCTGTCAGTCATTTACTTTTTCTTAGCTTTACCGGATTTGATCTACAGCAGGGTGCCACGCTTAGAACATGGCGGACACCCTTTCCAGTGTTCTTTGCTTCTACCCCTCCATATCGCTGTCGCTTACGATCTTTCACATTACGTCACCGGCTTCATCAGTCCATTCTTTATCCTGCTGTTCCTAAATATCGGTATTGTTTTAGCGTTGAGGACAAGGAAGGAAAATGCGAAAATTCAATCCACGAGGGAAACCTCTGATGATAGGATGGTGATGGTAATGGTGATCGCAGTCACTATCGCCTATCTTATCGCCACCCTTCCAATCGTCGTACACTTCCTTCTGTTTGATGCTTTTGTAATGGGAGCAGTCATAGATGAAGAGAAAAGGAAAATCGGCGTCATCACTTATATTGTTGGTGTCATCTTGTACGATTTTAACTGTGCTGTTAACTTTTATTTATACTTCGTCACCTGTAAAAAATTCAGGGAGGATTTAAAATCGCTCCTGTTGTGTAAATCCTTCAGAGTTTTAAAATGATCATTTTGTAATAAAGCCATTCTTCTACAAAACCCTCTGGTTCGTATCGTCAGAGATGCAGAGGAACGTACGCATTCGTTTCGGTTATCGTCTGCTATGGGTCTATCGCAAGCCGTCCCTGCCATAAATCCACCATGCTGTAATTATTTACTACCATGCTAGTAAATATTTTCTACCATGGTAGTAAATAATTCTTACCTAGGTAATAAATATTACTACCATGGTAGTATTTAATTCTTACCTAGGTAATAATTATTTACTACCATGGTAATATTTAATTCTTACCTAGGTAATAATTCGAATTATTACCTAGGTAGTATTTAATTCTTA
>NMRB01000232.1:61324-81097 GCA_002633025.1 Notospermus geniculatus | reverse complement strand
AATTAAATACTACCATGGTAGTAAATAATTATTACCTAGGTAAGAATTAAATACTACCAAGGTAGTAAATAATTATTACCTAAGTAAGAATTACATATTACCATGGTAGAAAATATTTACTAGCATGGTAGTAAATAATTACAGCGAGGACCATTTCTCTCGAGTCTTCTTCAGCCGTGTTTACCTGACATCCGTTATCCGATATGCGATACGTCGATATCCGATAAAGCATTCGCTCCCAGTAGCGATCGAGATGAAAAACGGATGCGATATAGAGGTCACGTGGTACAGCAGCCTGGGTTTTCTTTTGTTTTCTGCTAGAATGTCGCAACCTATAGCCACGGTGTACAATCAACCTTGCCGTACAGCTACGGGAGAAAGTTCGGGTCACATACGCTTGGCAAAGCTGAGATTCCAAATTACATGTACTATAAATACCACTGCTAAGGGCAAAATGACAGTCCTAGGTAAACTAATACACTATAAAAGGCATGCTGCTGTAATATCTCCCAGAAATTCGCAGGAGAACGCATCGAAAATCGGCAATTTTAAAATGATGAACTGTACGGCTGCGGGAGAATTAGACTTCTCCCGCAGCCGTACAGTTCATTTTAAAATTGCCGATTTTCCATGCGTTCTCCTGCGAATTTGTGGGGGATATTGCAGCAGCTAAGCTTTTTTAGTGTATTCATTCGCCTTGGGTTATCATTTTGCCCTTAGCGTGGTATTTATAGTGATTTGGAATCTCAGCTTTGCCAAGCGTATGTGACCGGAACTTTCTCCCGCAGCTGTACGGCAAGGTTGATTGTACACCGTGATAGCGCAGGTAGTAAATGGAACACACGTTTTTTAATCGCATTTCGGACATCGCATGCATGAATCGCTATCGCGTCTCGCATATCGCATCGGATGTCAGGTAAACAAACACGGCTTTACGAAATACCGCGAGACTGCTATCCGATACTTCCCAAGATTGCTGATAATATCCATGCAATTATGAAAAAAAAACTTGTCGTCGATTTTATACCACTTGTGCTGCATCTTCTCAACTCGTGAAGAAAATCCTGATTTTGTTGAGTGAATTTAATCTTCTAATTGAAATTCAACAGCATGCGTTGCACAGAATTTTAACGACGGTATAATAGCATCAGGATATTCATTAGAATCGTTGCGTATTTATTTTTTCCAAGAGAGCTGAATTCTCTTCATTCTTGCTATTAGGTTAAAACGATCAAAGTGGTATTTGCACACTTATCATTTAAACTCTTGAGAGTTGCATATTACACCTTAGATGCTGATTATTCTCTTTTAAAATCCCGTTTATCGAAAAAGAGCTGTACTTGTCATAAAAGGTAGTCTCCTCATCACCTTTCGTGATATGGACAGATTAAAGTATAATAAACGTCCAATGATTCAAATTGATTGCTTGATCAATATATCAGATTACGAGACTTGTCAGAGTGGCGCAATGGAAACATCGGCGCCTGTGATCTCTGAGGTCCCGAGTTCGATTCCCGGTCGGACCCGGTACTCAAGTGATATAGAGAACTCTCTCTGACAGTGAAGATTTCCTCCGGGTGATCCGGTTTCCTCCTACATTACATAAAATCGCCAATATTGTCTAGTCGTATGAGCCAATAATGAGCCAAGTTAGAGCTCTATGGTTCTCGACTCAATAATTTTTAAAAATATTACGAGATTTTTTGCTATTGTGTGAGAACAGGAATCCCCCCCCCCCCAATTCATTTCCTCGTAACGCTAGCTGTACATGTACATTACATTGCAAGCTTGAGGTGTGGTTACACTGACCGGCTGTTTTTGCCGCCGATTTCCTGGCGCCGCCATAAAAATAGATATTTTAGCCAGCAGCGTTTGACCCGCGGAATAGCCGGTTGCAGCCATGTATTAAAGGCCCTCTAGTCCGAAAGTGGGCGGGGCTGACCAAACCTGTGTTGCCACCTATTGTCAACTTTTGGTACAAGCAAATCAGATTTAAAATTGCGTTTCACGATTTTTTGTTTGTTTTTGAGTGTAAAATCATAAATCTATTTCAGCTACAAGAATATTTACACATGTATCACGATCGATATTAAAAATAGAAAACATTAATGTTTTTTGTTATTTTGTTTTGTTTTGGTATACACGGTGCTGCCACTTGTCCGAAGGAGAATATAACTATTATGATCAACCATGTAAATAAACAAACCGTAATGTTTACATGTCGGACTAGAGGCCCTTTAAGTCTGCTGTGGTCCAGCGCGGAGAAGGTACGAAGGCCTGCCCGATGACCACAACCATGACAACGGTAAAAGGCAATTTAGCTGGCGGTTTGGAGCTGCGGTTATATTCACCACCGGCTAAAAACTGGCGGATGAACATTTGCGGTGTGCTACTAGCAATTCCTGGGCATTAGCAACATTCAAATATGTTACACCGGGCTAAGTATGCGCCAGACGTAGACTGGTTCCGCTATACAAAGAACAGGAACGCCAGCGGGAGTGGAGCGGCAAAAGACGGAAACCAGCAGTCTACGCTTGACGCACGCCGGTCACGTTCGTATTTGAAATCAGCGGGAAAACCGATCAATCAAATGGCCGTTTTTTTTCTGTGCAAACAGGTGGCCGCGGGTATCTGGCTAAATATAGATCTACCACAATTGATCAGTCACGACATTAGCACGTAGGCCATGAGATGTTCGCCGATATCCAGACAGTCTGGCACCTGGTCACCACTATCAATCGGCGCCATTCAAGGTCAATTCCACGAAAATCGAACAGACGCGATCTCCCTGGACTGGGATTGGTCACTTCAGTTTTTTGTGCGGGAATCTTGACTCTCCAACGCGGAGGTCAGACGCATTAGCGCGATTGCGGCGTGTACAGACTGAAGTTGGGCCAGAGAAGTTTGAGATCTAGCCTTGGCTTGTAGGAGTTGTCACCACTCCGGGCGGGCGAGCGGGTTCTGTTTTTTTACCGTCAGCTGAAAAAGCGTCGACTACCTAGAAGTATCAGTTTGCAATATGTCAAGTCCTCCGGTCACTTTTTGCCTTCGGATTACGCTGAGAGGGCGGAGACCGAAGGCGTTGGGATTTTAACCCTCGGGGGCCTGGTTCACGATGAGAAGTGTCAACGTCCCAAATGTCGTGAGGGTTTAATCTCAGATTATCCTTGTGTTGTCCGCACGGTTAGGCCACCAGTTGAAAATATGAACCTTCCTTAGTTATGCTGAAGGGGTTATTGTCGTCCTGGGTACACATAAAGTGTACCCAGGTTCGATGTCGTCAAGTGAAATTGTACCCTGGGTCCACTTTCTTGTTACAAACTGTACCCAGGTTCTGATTTAGAGACCTCGGGGCGAGGTTGTTCTCGGTGAAGTCACTTGATATTGTGCCTGCAAGTTGGCCGTGCAAAAAGCTAAAGAATAGAAGTTGGAAGAACTTTATTTTTGACTAGCTGGACAGTTTTCAACCTCGTATGGTTTACAGAGAAAGTTAATCAACTCGCCAGCTAGACAAGAAAACGTGTCATTTCCATGTAGGCCTACATGTGCATGTGCCATTGTGCATGGCCATGATGGGTTTGTTTGATCATGTGCCATAGCTTGCTGGGCAAACACTGCGGGCCTGTTTGTTCCATTGTTTGGGGAGGTGTGAAAAGGGATTATAGAGGGGCGATTAGCTCGCTGTTTCTCCTGTCAGTATAATCCCTCCAAGGTCATAGCAACAGGATCCTGGAACCAACATACGCTAATTCACGTATCCCACGAAATTTAAATCTTGAGAATGAGCTCGTCCCTAGGTCTCTAAATTAGAACCTGGGTACAGTTTGTAACAAGAAAGTGGACCCAGGGTACAATTTCACTTGACGACATCGAACCTGGGTACACTTTATGTGTACCCAGGACGACAATAACCCCTTCAGCCTTAGTTATGCTGCGGGCGAGTGGCCTCACTAATTACCTTGGTATTGTCTACGTCCAATTAATAGTGTGAGTTAAATTTTATGCACGGTTACTATCGATGTTAACACAGTTTTTTTGCGTATCATTTCAGAATCAATGCAAACGTGGGTTCGAACCCCCAATCTGGCAGTGAAAGGTGTTCTGTTCGATTCGTACTACACGCGTACTAGGAGGAGGCGAAAGAGTGCATTTGCATTGCATTGAGTAATCAGTACAAGGAGGATTGGATTTGTGGCCGTTATCTTCATCTGTTCAGTGGAGAGGATGTGTGTTCGAATTCCCGAATCAGGATTTGCGTTGGAATTTGGATATTGTTCTTATATTTTTTGCAGTGACTGTGCGGGAATGAGTGCTTTTGTGAATCAAATTTCGCTGTAGACTGTTGCAATGGAACGGAGACTGAGCCAAGAAAGTTGTGAACTTTTTAACGAACTCGATTTTGACAATGAACTTTTCAGGGACTCATCTCACATTTCATTGTACCATCCGTTTCTGGATAGGAATGGATCATAGGACAGTCTCATCATCACGAAAGTGGTAAGTTGATTTTTGTCAAGCTTTGACTTTAGCTACATGTATGTTATGTGTAAAACCGCACGGTCTGCTCATTAACATAAAACTCTCATGACAAACTCTGGCCGGATTTGGGACACGTGACCCAAATAAAATTGCTGGATTTTTGTCAAATAGGCTTTATTTTGTGGATAAAACCAGCAGATTTCAAGCTTATGTTTAGAACAAACGAAAAGATACTTTTGCGATGCGGCAGCAGCAAAAGAGAGATCGACGGTATTGGCGCCTATCGGCCACCAATGTAACTACACCGCGCGAACCTTCGTCATGAGATCGTATGCAAATTAATGTTAATGAGGGCCGTGCGTATATATGAAGGGTTTAGAGCCGGAGTGGGCTAACCCACAAACTTTTTTATTGGTTAGCCCACTCTGCCATGAATACATTGTATCCACATCTATCACATAATGGTGCAAACTAAATTTCGTCATGGCTGACGGTTAGCCCTCTCTCTGCCTCTAAGCCCTTCATATGTTATGTCTGTCACCTCGGGAAAAGATGTAGGCCTTCTTATTGGAAATGTAGGCGAATGTTTTTCATCAAGATTGCACGCAGGCCTATCAGCGTATGGGCTGATGACGTCCCCCGTCGACCTGGGTGCAAGTCTGATGGTTGTGTATTTTGAAGATTTGTTCTTTAAAAGAGGAGTGTTGTGAAGTTACGGAGTAGAACGGATTTTCTGTAGTTTTTACAAAGCGCCCCCTATACGGCCGAAAAACCAATCTACATGTAATTTCAAAGTGGTACTACATGTGTACTTACTATGCAGCCGCACTAGGCGAGCTTACCATAAGAATTTGGTAAAATTCCGTTCAGTATTAAAGGCAGAATTGCAGTTTTTGTATTTCGGCTTTTGGCCCCCTGGTGGCAAAGAGGAGCAAGCCTCATTCTCCGGCGTTTAGTCCAACTTAGGGCTGCGACCATTTTACCTCTGGCCGTGTAAATTAAAGTAGGCCTACGAATGTTAATGATCCAAGTGAGCACAGTGGCCCTGGCGTGAGCACAATGACCCTGGTCATTTCATCTTGAAAAGACGGTGCGTGCAAATTGTGGGTGTTGGTGACTCGGGTGAGCACAATGGCCCTGGCCATTTTATCTTGAAGAGATGAGGCGTCAGGTTACAAGCGTTTATGATTTATGACTTTTCCTGAGGTGACGTCGTAGATGAGCTTTCACTATCACGTGCTGTCCGCCGTCCATCGTCGGTGTCCGTTTTTATTAACCCTCGGGCTATTGACCTGAAACTTTGCAGATAATTCACCCCAAGGTCAGATTACCTTAGACACCATGTTTCGGTTCGACCTGATTTTTTGCTTGACTACCAGGTGGTCAAATTTAAAACACAGGAAGTGCAATAACTCCTGAACTAATTTCTGGACCATCTCCAAATTTTTATAATAGGTACTGTACATCTTATAGGGAAGGATATATGGTATAAATAACGGACTTTTTGATTTGACCTACTTTTGAAGGTCACAGTAGGTCAACACTCAAAGTCCAAAATTTGTTTCGAGGCTCCTATTTGACATACATGTAGAGTGTTCTTATTTGGTGTGATGATGTAGGCCTACATGTATCTGGACCCACTCGGTGTACTGTATCGGCCTGATCCGACTTCAGATATGGCCGCCATTTGGCCATCTCGAAAACTGGACTTCATACTTTAAAGTTACATTGTATCTTGTGAACAATAACACATAGAATGTTCTAACTTGGTGTGAATAATGTACATGTATGAATGCCAAATGTTAGCTCTTTGCTCTTCAAACATGGCCGCCAGGCGGCCATATTGGAAATGGGTCGTTGGCTCATCACCTAAACTACAGCAGCTGGAATGTTTTTCCCCGCACTATATAATGTACGTACCTACATGCAGGTACCTGTCCTGTAAAGTGCAGCAGATTTCGGTCCAATCAGACTTCAGTTTATAATGGCCGTTAGTCGCCATCTAGAAAAAATCTTCGTCAAGTTCTTTCCTCCGTAGTTAGTGATACGCTGTGGTGAGTGCATGGTCCCTGGACCATTTCATTTAGATCATTGTTTGCATGCATGCATGAGCGTAAGACAATATCAAGGTCGTCACAATGATAGTGAGTTTTCGCAATGGCTCTGTGAGGCCTACGTCAACGTCATCGTATGCTAAACGGGCATTTGCGAATACTCACTGGTAGCTACGAAATGTGCGTGGTAGAGACTATCTTGAAGGAATTTTCCTCCAAGAGACTATGAACAACAGATTTCGAAAACTCGAAAAATCCATTTCTTCTGGCAAAATCAGGCCTTCATTCCAGTGGCAGACATGAAATAGGCCTACACGTTGTACTGTATTTGTATGCATTCAAATCCCCTCAGATGGTAGCCTTCATCAGCTCGTTGGTTCCTCTGACTTCGGCTTGATTCTGATCACGCACTTCCGCCACGACACAGCCATCTCCCACGTGTGGGCTCGGATACCACAGTGTTCAGTTCTGATACAATTTAGCATTGTCACCTCTTCAGTTCTCTCAGATTCTGGTTCTAACGGCGCCACTGCCTGTGATCTGTCTTCGCTCAAACTGAGCTGATCCATAGCAGCTTGAACCGCTTTGCCTGCGGTGCTGACGCATTTTATGCTGTCATGACGACATTGGAGCATTCCATCTTGCGTAGGCCGCTACCTCCACCTCTGACGCAACTCACTAAGTCTTGGCTGGGTTTTTGATGTTGTTTCCGCCAGGTTGGCGCGAATCTAGCGCTTGTCACATGCCACTTGCCTGCGTTTTTGACTTTCCTTTGGTCTGCGAAAAGTGAAGACGGCGAATAGGAGGAAGGCGACAAGGGATGAAGGGCGACAGAGGAAAAGCAAAGCGACAAGGGATGAAGGGCGAAAGAGGAAGAAAGCGACAAGGGGAGGAAGGCGAAAGAGTAAAATGGCATGGCGTCAAGGGCGAAGGCGAAAGAGGAAGAAGGCGACATAAGAATGAGCCCTGCAACATAGCAGATGTCTGTCAACCTCTTCATCTTTCCATAATGGAAAACAACCTGGTGTAGCGGCCTTCCTTTTTTCCACTGGTTCTATTTCAGGTGCCACTTTTTTCCAGTAGTTCTGTTTCAGGTGCTTTTTTCAGTGGTTCTGTTTCAGATGGCTTCTTTACACTCAAGCTGTGGATCCTTAGGTAAGTACAAAACAAAAAATACATTTTTTCTAGTGATTTTTCTTCAACTGTCTTTCCGCGTCTGCCACTTGAATGAAACCCTGATATTTGTGGTGTTGTCTCGTTCCGTGGTTGGAAAATTATACGTTGGCATCTGTCAAAAAAGACTTTTTCGGGTGTAAGGTGGATATGTCTGGCCAGAAGAAATGCGATAGTTCGAGGAGCAACGGCACATGCAATGGCATATGTTGTTGCCGTTCTACCATATTGTTGATAGATTGCGTCTTAACGTACCGTACAGTAAGATGCTTGATACATGTAGATCTATGTGTATATCCTATAGACTGTACGTTTGCGCTACATCCATGACCATGAAACTCAACGTCGGGTTCCCAACGACGAATGTCCACTGTAGGCTTACGTTGACCAAAACGGCAATGTACTTCGGCCTTCCATTTTCAGATGGGCCTTTATTTCGTCATGACGACACATAACAAATGTAGGCCCTAGGGTAGTTAGGCCTAATGCAAGATGTTAGGCCGAATTGATGGCCGAGTGCCCCTAACGTGAAAATCTAGGCTACACCGGATTCCCAACATCAAACCGGCCCACACTAGCCGACATGCATTGAACACTGACCTGTGTACAACCAAAGGTTCGCAAGATGCTAGGCCTATTCGCGTTGACGCCAGAACCCCAACCGTCTCGTGAAAGTCTAGTCCTCTTCCTAACGACAAACGGGCCGTATGTTTGTCGGCCCACATGGCACAGCCGTACATGTAGGCATGAGGTAATTCAAGACGCCTAGGGTCCTGATTCATGTGAAATGTACGTCGAGTTCCTAACCTCGGCTAACGTAGGCTGCATATGGCCTAAATGTTTCTGGCACAGTCATGACAGTGTTGGCCTACACATATTGCCCTTCGGCCTTTGTTCGTCGTCCAACTTGCCATATCATTTTGAAGATTTGTGAAAGAATGTATGGTTATGCAAGACGTTTGGCCTATTAACTCCACCTTCAGTTGACGCATATGGTGGAGGCGTGCATGGCACAGTTCTGCGCATTACGTCCGATTAGACGTAATGTATGATGTGGGTGTGAAATTGCCTACATGTACATGTAGTAGGCCTACATGTATCCATGTAAATGTTATGTGGAGCATGGCGGTTTGACCAGAATCCACGTTGGTCCCTTAGAGTGTCTCGATCTTGTAGGTTCACGTGGGGCTTCCGATGGCAAGTATAGGCCCATACTACGTAGATCTGTCTGGGAACGATTTGTAGACATACAAACATTCATGCAGTACATGTCCTCAGGCCTTCACATTTCGTAATGATGCATTAAAAACTTGAAAACTGAAAGCTAATGCAAGACATGCGGCTTACAAGCAGTCTCAATCGTGAACGTCTGTACGTCACGACATTGATGATCACCAACGTCGAAGTCAAATCTGCCTGTTTATTATACTAGCATGATACCCATGGCGAGCACATACGCACAGGGTGCATGTGGTCAGAGGATGGCATAAGGGGTAAAAAATATAATGGCACCACAGGCAGTAAGGGTGGCCAAAAATCATGCTGAAGTCATGTAGAAAATCCCTGAATATTATGGGTTAGAATTGCAGCAATGGCTGGTGACGGACGGGTAGAGATCATGGTGCCGATTCCAAGACTTGTCACCTGGACATTCCTCCCCCTCCCGATATCTGCCTCTGGAATTTTGCCCGCCGGACATTTACCCTCGTAGGACATATTTGGCCCCCAGCACATGTCCCCCAAACATCTACCCCTGACATGAGGCGGCTGAACTTAAGCGGCTAAGCAGCTTTTTAGCCCCAAAAATCTCGGAAGTGAACATGAGAGGTCCTACGGGGGGGGGGGCAGAAAGCATGGACAATTGTCCGGAGGAAAAGTACCCTGATACCGCCCATGCAATGTAATGATGTGGCGATGAGACGATGGTCGAAGACAGGTGTAGGATGGTTATGCGGCTCACACGGAATTGGTGCGAATGGTGAACCGCAATACAAAAAGACGTGATGGCAAATGCGCCGCTCGATTAGTGCAGAAAAACCATTGATTCTGCAAAGTTCGCATCACTTTCTGGCCTAAAAGTACGGCGAGGACACTCCCCAAATAATAACTAAACATTCCCAAACGTTGTTGTCTGTGGTCAATGCGTGGTTTATGAGAACGTGCGTGACAAAGACCCATGTTTGCTCATTGACCTAACACCTGTACACATTGCTACACTGTACACCTGTATATGATGCGATCAACTCCAGTTGGTACGGACGTATTTCAAAATGGAGTCCTTCCATTATAATAAGATGAACGTAGACCACTGTGGCACAGAACTTCGGCTTAGCGTTTCTGCTTGAAAAATGTAACGTTGCCTGATTATTTTTAGTACGAAAGATGATAGGCCCAAATCCTAAATCCTCAGGAAATCTCTACGTCAGTTTTCGGAACTCCAATACTGGCCAATAGTTGGCGCAGTTAATACTTGTTCTGTACAACGGCTTTCCATATCTGACTTGTCAGCACAGAAATGTTTAGGTAATGATGATGAGCTACCTCCTGTGTGGAAGCTCATCTCTTTAGATACCTCGGGCATTGTCGGGGCACCTTGTACTTTCACAGGGATGCATTGCTTTTTACTATTGATTGAAAGTCAACTTCGCGACAAAGCACCAGTTGATATTTTAAAACGCTACATTTGATTAAAAACAATTGGGTTGGACGAGACAATAGAAACAAAACAGTAAATTGTTTAGTTTTCTCTAGTTTTTGCAACTTCCAACGCGAACGCCAATCCCGTAGTTTGATGCAACGGAGAGAGAGCCCCGAACAAAAGAATATACATTTACCTGTAGACGTCACGGTTCGCATTGGAGTTCCGTGGACTTTGCGAAAAATTTCTGTTGTCATCCTTCACCCTTAATAGTTTCCAGAAAACAGCAACAAGCGTTCCTCGGAATGGGTCTGGTGGGATAACGTCGTAATTAATACACTGTTAGAAATAATAGACTAGGATTTTACAGGAAATTCCTGCAGCAGAGTCCCCAGGACTGGATCGGTAAAATTACAGACTTCAATCAATGTTAATAGACTTGACTGGAGGCTGACCAAATTATATTTTCATACTCCTCTCAGAAAGCATGGAAAGTGGAAAAATGGAAAGTCCAATTGAGTCCAACCAATACAGGAAAACATAAATAGGAAAACATAAATCATAGCGTATGTAAATTTACAGGAAGTGCTGTGGACTCTGCTGCAGGCAATTTCTATCAAATTATTACAATAATTTCTAACAGTTTAGGATCTCATGATTGATTAACAAAACAAGTGGTAGATCATAATCGTTTATTAATGATTGTGTATGAGAATGTTCATAATCATGTGAATGAACCGAAGGCAAGTGCAAAGATATACAAGTGTACGGTATTGCAGCTTGAAGGATACAACTGTCTAGTCAGACGTCGAGTTGTCCTACGTACGTACATAAAACGAAAAAGCTTCAGTGATTGGAATTCAGCTCAGATGATGCCGTATTCCCGTCTGTCGTATATTTCCATTTTGTAGAGCATTGATTTCAATCATGACGATTTCAAGCTTCTTGACAAAAAGATCACATGCAGTCCTTAAATATTAATTGCTTTGAAGATCAATCATTTTTCCTCCCATTTCCCTGCCTATCACTGGCTCAAGCTTCCAGACAAGCTTTGCATCAGTTGTATTTTATTCAGTTAAAACTAATGCACGAGCATTATTCGATATTTTCCATTAAGAAACCACAACTGGAGAACAAAGAAACATTCTCGGGGTACCTTTCTATTTCAATTATTTAATTACGTTTGTTACGTTTTTGTGAAGTAGAAAATAAGAAACAGACGAAGCTTAATCAGTTTGATCTTTGGTGCAGTAAAGAAACGGTTATGAAAATACGGTCGTAGTGGGAGCCATCCTTTTTCGCCGAATTACACACTTATCTGTGTGTCTACCTTTCGTTTGGGTCCACCATCGATAACCTATTTGCCGTGGAGAGTTCAATTCTTTCCACTACTTTATTAAGAAATCGTAACTTTGCTTATACAAAACTTGTTCCGCATTCCTGCCCTGAAGGCAAGATAGGAAACGGTAGTTCAAAAATGCTGACTCTTGTATCATAAAAAAAGGTTTACTATGGCAACAATATTTGAGGCGGTGATTTTTGTGTTCCCTGAGGCACCGAGAACGCACTAAATCAGTGAGTGATAAATGGATTTCTGGTGCACCGCGTACAGAAAATGATTCTTCTAGACTTTCTTCATATAAATCTTGTATTTGTTCCACCTGGGTTCATCTTGTCGATAGCATTATACACCCACGGGTTTACAGAAAATAGCAGCCTTATGAACGTCCTTAAGGTAAGATGAAACAAGCTATCACTAATACCAATCAGGGACCTTCTTCGGCAGTTACCAGAGGCTGTTTACTTGTTCCTGTATGATAGGGTCACCGACGACCATTAACATGCATTTGTAGGAAATACCCCGGGCGTCACCACAAATCAATACAGATGCCCCTTTTATGAAATTGAAAGTATTCGCATGGGTAGAGCTCCCAAAATGGATTGATAACTGGTTTTCCACGTTATATTTTATTTTTCAAAGTATTAGCATCATGTCATGTAACTTTGATTGAAAATAAGTTCGGAAATAGTTTCACCATCTGATGTGATGGGAACCATGAAACCTTTTTTTATTTTGGAAAGAAATGTCGGCCAAATCATGAAAATCCAATGACTACATAAAAGTGCTCTTCGCTGGCTTTCCAATGTGTGGTCGTAATCATCACACCTTGATGATGTTGAAATGAAAAGATTTTTTTTGAAAACGTTTCAGCACCTTTGACCCAGTTTTACGTTTGGACATGTTGAAAATTTTTAACTATAAAGGAATAATGAAAAGGTTTAGGAACGTGTTATGAATTTGTGTGATGGAAAGATACTTCTGATGGATGATGGAGATGACGGGAATCCAATGAAATGAAAATGTATTAAAAGAGTTACGTGCGGTGAACAATTATTGGAGGATGAATCTGGAATAGTTGATGAGTGGAATGTGTATGGCCATGATTAATTCTTAATGAAAGAAAATGAAATATTTTGATTACCAAACCGATGAGAGATGGAGAGAAGTCTACCAAACTGATGAGAAATGAGAAGTCTGTTTATTGTCAACATGCAGTTATGCCTTTTAATAATCTGTCATGTAATAATTTGCAAAGCAACCTCAAGTTAGACAAGACTAACTTAGGGCAGAGAAAAAAACGTAAATGTCGGAATAAGCTACTGCTGTAGCATTTGTGTACCTCGGGTCCACACATTTTTGAAGTAAAATTCCTGCTGCGCTGCAAGAATGGTAAGATATTGCTCATTCTTTGTAGGCAATGCAGTTGATTGGCTCCTATGTGTTTCTGATGCAAACAGAAATTCTGTGACAACTGTAAAGTATACCTGTATACTACATGCACTGCCTCAGTGCTCTGGTCGTTTGAGTATGCTCAAGGCCTCGCCCCTCAAGTAACAATTCAATATCGTCACTTCAATTAGCCTACTACTCTCTTAAAAATTTGTTCGGAAGGTTGAACACGGGAGTTATCGACCATTTTTTCCAATACATGTAATTCCATTCTCTCCGTGGTATCCTTGGAACACTTCCTTGTCTTGACATTCAGTCCTAGTCAAGTGTTTATGTTGACATTGAACACAGCAGGCACAGGAAACATGTACACATCGGTCATGGCTAAACGCCATGCCGGGGCACGGCACGTCTATATCAATTTGCATATATTAAAGGAAAATTCAATCAACTGAATTGAATTTTCCATTTTTCTAGAAAAAAGCTTTTAGTCTATAGATATCCATAATGGGAATCAGTTTTTAGCACGCACTTGTCGCACACTTGACATTCCTATGCAATGCACATTTAGGGATTACGACTTAAAGAAGGGATTCGGGATGTATTGTAGTATAAGAGAAATTCATTCGATAAACGTATCAAAGATACATTTTAGAACCAGGACGCATGTCCCTATACTTCGAGGCAGACCTAGTGTCAGAGTTATGAGTAGAAGGCGATTTTTATGGCCTTCCGATGTGATGTGCTTTCGCTCAGACACTTAAAGATACTATATCACGGGTATTTTCGCGGGCCACGAAAATCATTTTTTCTTTGTTTATGTGCAATCTTTCTTTGTCTTACGTGTAATTTGTTGGTGGCATGCCCCTCTAGAAATTCTTCTGATGCCGAAAGTATTCAATTTGGTGGGTTGGCATGTCCCAAAAGTCCAAAATAACATAATGTAAACATCCATGTTTACAAACATTGAATGTAAACAATGAAGTCGTGATATATTATCTTTAATGGGATGATTTGGGATGTGATGTAGGATTAGATAGACTTTCAGGGGATAAGTGGTTTCTGTGGTAGGACCAAGGAATCATACCCACACTGTACGAGGCGGGACTTGGTGTCATGCTCACGTGTGTGGATGGCCCTTTCAGTATCACTGTCAAAAGAGTCACCTTTTCTGATGTGAGCTGATTGGGACTCTGCAACCATATTTTGGGTGACTGGTGTCAGAGAGATGTTGCAGAGCGAGGCATGGATGCTGTAATCCACTAGGATTTGTTCGATAAGACAAATCCACGAGAAGCAGTAAAACCCATTAACACTGACAACATCTTTCGCTTCACGTTATTCTTCACGATTGAAAATCAACGAATTTATCTTTTGTTTCTGTCTTCATCAGTTCATAAGCCCTCGAGAGTCGCTATCATCCGAGGCGAACTCGACACGATGTCTTCAAATTTCGCTTCAATGCTGAAACATCAAAGCGTGCACGTCATTTCTCGTCCTTGAAAACGGCATTAAAAATATAATGATTTCATCCCGCTGTCAGATCTTGCGGATTTGTTGGATTTATCCTGGAAGAATGATTGGCTAAAATGTCCCCTCAACTTGTTTTGATGTGTCAATTAAGTGAACGTAACTGGATTTACAAAATGTAGAAAATACGGTTCAGTACTTTGATCAGATACACGAATTCTAAGATCTCGGTTTGGTGTGTCTATACATTGATATTACCGAGGTTTCGCAAATCTGACGAAACACGAAATACGAAATTCAACTTCATTTCCAGGACCTAATGTATTTCTGGAGATATGTGGAAAAGCACCTTCAAGAAGCGGTGAATTGTGTTCAACGATATTGTCCAGTGAGACGCCGGTGTACTGTCACTGTGATTACATTTTATTGCCTCATCGCTCTACACGTACGAGGCACTCCGCCCCTACACTCTTAGCCGAAAAGGTTCTTTGCTGCCACACCAGGAGAACCCTCTGATTTAAGAACCCTCGGGTTGCTTAAGAACCCCTAGAGGTTCCAGGTAGAACCTTTTCCTCAGAAAAAAGGGTTCTAACTGGAACCTTTATGGGTTCTTTAGCGACCGAAAGGTTCTATATGGAACCCTTTCGGGTTCTTTACAGAAGGTTCTATATAGAACCTTGGGGTTCCTCTGGTGAGGCACAAAGAACCCCTATAGAACCTTTTTGGCAAAGAGTGTAATGCTAATTTGTTCCCTCAAGTTTCGGTCGAGTATTACTCAACCACGACCGAGGTAGCGTTGATCGCTATCGCAGGGTCGTAATGCTAGTAAGTACGTGACTGTATTCCCCTTAGATATGGCTGTGACTTTGTGACACCAAATCCCTCAAAGCTTTTCACAGACCGAAAAAGGTATCGAGAAACCATGTCGAAAAAGAAAGCAAGATACCTTTGTTCTTGGTACCTAATCCTATGATGGAATAAAATGATTTCGGAATCCACAGCCAAGCTTACCAACAGCGATATCAGGTTGGTGGAGGATCAAAATTACCTACACTGAACCAGACCAATTGCTTAAAAGAAACGGCAACACAAAGCACACATTAAATGTACGGCAGATGAATGTTTCATCCACTCTCCGATTGGAAGCCTATGCATGTTCACGGATTTTACTATTTTTGGCGTTGCATCAGTACTGCTTTTCGAAACTCTTCAGTTGAAGAGTGTAAAAATCAAGTATCATGGTACTGAGGTTTCAGCAATGATACCTTTCTTCGGAGGCCGTACTTACTATTTTCTGCGAGGCAGGAAATTATTCTTTGATCTCCATCTCAAAGTATTGACGCAATGCTGGTAAAAAATTGGGGATGGTATGGCATATCTTTTTCATAGCCAGACATGGTTCGTCGTGAAATATACTTAGATAGTTTGGGATGAGACTTATCATGTATCACAAGGTTTTGATCACGCTGGATGTCGTGCTTAGCGTGGTATTTCCCAAAAAATTGGCCGCGCCAATCTGTAACGGTAATGAGTTCAGTCGGTCGGATTCGATTTTTCATTTCCCGAAGCTACGTTCGCTCTCCGTCTCTCAACTTGCTGTGGTCAGCAATGACAAAGCATGATAATCAACATTGCTAAAACCAAGAATAAGCACCAAGAATGTACAACTCCGAATATGTGCCAAAAAGTGAGTTTACTAATTTGCCTCTGGTGACCCTGTAACCGAAAGGATCTTAATTTGTGAAGGATTATTGTGTGGAGAAGATCATTACGAACAAAATGACACCTCCCATAGTTATATGCACTCAGAAATAACCGAGCTACAGAGCAGTTTTGAATAATGGACCATACTCTCGACAATTCAGGGTTGGGCATTCTGACCTATACAACAAATCCATGGTTTCACCAAAATCAAAAAAAAATTGTATCCCAGTAATATGTCTGTAACTTTACATAAGAATATTGATGATATTCTAAATAATACAATTCAGTCAACAACCATTAAATCTAAACATTGGTTATATAATAAGAAGGCCTATAATTACCATGCGCCCTCTATTATCAGAAAAAGTAACTTAATGCCCACCCTTTTGATTGATTACTAAGTTGTACATTCTTGGTACTTATATATTAACGTAATCAATATAAACACCAAGAACACGATGTCGTCAAGTCATCACTCCTCCGCATTCATTTTGCGTAATAACTTTGCCCTTTACCATCTAACCGTCAAAATTTGCGTCTAATCGCATTAAATTGCTAAATCGATGATAATGAATGAAAATTTGAAATCCGTTTGATTTTGAGTAGAGATTGAGGCAAAGTGTCACGCCTGACATGTCACGGTGGTGTCGAGATGCCTACTACTCGTTAGTGTTATGTCAAACAACGTAACGTTACGGGTCAAAAACATCTGATTTCCTCGAGTTGACGTCTTTCACATTTGCCGTCATACTACTCTCGCACTTACCTGTCCCATTCCTGAATTCGGAAAAATGACCAAATCCTAAGTTGAAGATATCGCACGCTGTCATTCTTTGCCATGCTCGGGAGTGGGACAAGTAAGTGGATAGGACATTACTAGGGAGTTTTCGCAAAGCCCCCGAAACGCCAACGCGAACGCCAAACCCATTGTTCGATGCCACGAAGAGAGCACCGAACAAAAGGATAGACGTTCCCGTTGGCGTTTCGGGGGCTTTGCGAAAACTCCCTACTGTTTCTGACCATACCCCGACCCATTATCTTCAACTTAGGAGTTAGTCATTTTTTGGCGAGTTCAGGAATAGGACAGGTAAGTGGGAGTTTAGAGTATGTCACCACTGTGAAATGTCAGTCGTGAAAGATCTATCGGCTTGCTGAGAGAAAAGGAGTAATGGTTGCGTGACCTATCCAAGCGGATGTCGGTTCGACGCATGAAAATTCACGATACTAATTTAAATTTCTGACACCGGTAGTCAAGGTCCCTCTAAAGACGGTTACACCGTGGTTGGGATTTTGCGTGTGATGTCAAGTCAGAGGCATTTATGGGGGTGAAATCGCTTGCGGCGAAAGCTGTTTGTCAGTCATTACAGCAGATTCTGTCCTTCAATTATGCTACTTCAAGGTTGAGTTTATTTGATCACTAGCAAGTACCCGTGGCGATTGTGAGTTTGGTCGAGGTTGGAATGCGCGGCCCGGCTGGAATAGGTGCACCCACGGGGTGCAGTAGGGAGAATTTAGAAAGCAATCGAACGTCACTGCCAAAAAAAGTAAAATCGCGACCACAACCAAGTTCTCCTCACAAACTAATCCACCTGTTGTATCAGGATATGGTAACCTCTATTACCATGCCGAATTTCGAGGCAAAGCAAAGCTTCCAAGTGTGACTTTATTGAGCCGCATTCCAACATTATTATATAGACAGTCTCGAAGGCCAAGATCAGGTTTCAAATTGTCTAGGACCAAACGATATTATCAGTTCATCACAGGTCTGCTAGGGAAGCTGATAGGCCGCTCCATTTCACATTAAAAAAAAGGCTAGGACGTGCTGGGCGTCGTGTAGGTTGGTCACATGACCTGACTGACAAATGGTGGTACTTGTCCTGCACGACACAAAAAAGTATCACTTAATTTGTCCACCTGTTCTAATGTAGCAAGCACGAGACAACTCGAGTTGACCGAACTTGTTTTCAAAGTAACAGCAGTGATGATCTTGGTACGGTATAGGTCAAACCACACTGGTGGAGATGAGTCGCAAACCAATTTGCGTTCAATTTGGGAAAGAAAGATTTCCAATAATTGTTTCAGTTTTACTTTGGCTAATTTGCGCCCGACCGTTAATTTTCCATTTCGAGTTCGTCGACCCAGCTGTTAGGTCGGGAATGTCCATCGGCACGCAGACCTGTTAGAAAAACCTCTTTTCTTAATGAGCCTTGATGGCCAGGAAATCAGAAGAAATCCCCAGGAAGTTTGCCGATTGGACGCGAACAGAACCATTGTGGGTGCTACATGTAGTTGCCACGTCGATGGTACATGAATTTGATGCAGCAACTGGTATTTATACAAATCAGGGCCATATTTTAGAACGTTCCTTAACATTAAGGTCCACCTTTAATCTATTGTTCTCGATGGTTTTACAATAGACTTAAGGTCGACCTTTACGTTAAGGAACGTTCTAAAATACGACCTCTAAGTATTTTTGTCCTCTGCGTGATAATACAATTGTAGCTCAGTCTGGGTTCGGGAAGACTTCCATGTAGCATTAATGACAATGATTTTGTGTATGTTGTAAATCATGTGGCAGTGTACTGTTGAAATAAACCTACGTTCGAAAGCTTTGAAAGAGCACTTTCTGTAAAAAGTCATTACATTACATGTATATGTGCATGTAATTTCTGTCGAAAATCTTCATGGAATGTATGACAAGATGGGGAAGTGATGTACTGTTAATGACCGAAAACCCTTTTACAGATACCTGTATAAAAGCACCTAAATAAAAGTTACCAGTATGAACGGTCTCCTCATTGGATAAATTTTATGCAAATGAATTACAGATAAGCATTTTATCTTTCTGCCTAATATTACATTATTGTGAACTTTGTCCTTTGTTGTCATCACAAAGACGTTTGACGAAGATGGAAAATCCACCAGGGTCAAAAGTCATTTGAAGAACATAATGGCCCGAACTTATAAAGGATGTTTATCTCTTAGACAAGTCTAACTCGCCAAGACAAGTCTAAATCAGTCGTCTAGCTTAAACTGCGATTACAGAAGGATGTCTAGCTTAGACGTGTCTAAAACTGCCGTCCAAAGATAGACAACGGTCTCAAAATAACAAAGGAATAGCAAAACATGCCAGGGGGCTTGTTTTGCAGTTGTCTAAGCTTGTGATTCAGTCATATTTTCAAGTTTTTTGGTCTTAAAAGGTGTCTTAGTGGCCCTAGATTATCTGTATGGAAAGAAAACGTGGCTTGAAAAATATTCAAGGAAATATGCCGGAAAATTAGGTGGGAATTTACTTTTGAGTAAGGGTGTACTATCCATCCAGTCACAACAGCAAATAGGCCTATTATGACGAATGCCATGTAAATGAGGTTATCTAAGGTGTGTCCCTTTACAATTCATTATATAATCGTCTCAACAAAGGCAGTGCGGTCGGCGACACATGCTTAATCACCTGTTGGACTTGACTAGCTAGACCGACGTCCTTGCGTTGTTCGAAATTCCGATAAACACCAGTGTTTTGGTAG
>NMRB01000232.1:45740-61278 GCA_002633025.1 Notospermus geniculatus | reverse complement strand
TGAGACATAAATGCATAAATCATTGGGTTCATACAAGAGTTGGCATAAGACAGGACGTGGGCAAACACCCTCAAGTAGTAGAATTCGTATGTCCTCTTCCATGTTTCTAGGGAGAAGCTTATCCACATGTAAGTCAAGTGAAACGGGAACCAACACAATAAAAAGATGGCGACCAACACGATCACCATCCGGGTCACTTTTCGTTTTTGACGCGTGCTGTTCCTGTTGCTGTTTGGTTCCGGGTTTGGGGTCGCCCAAAGTTGAATGACCATGAGGATGCTCATGACGATGATGATAATGAGAGGCATTAGAAAACCACAGACGAATAAAAATAGGAAGTATATGGCTCTATGACCCCGGTCACCCCAGTCGTCTGCACAGAGAATGAACGGCACGGGTCCGAGGTTGGTGTACACTCGTGTAGTGTAATATATAGGCCAGACTACGGAGCCTGAGATGGCTAGGATCCAGATTATCACTGCAGTCCCCAACGCGACAGGAGGCGTGCGCAAGTGTTTGGTTTTTAAGGGGTGCGCGACAGCAAGATATCGGTCCGTTGACATACAGACGAGAGTCAATACAGACGCTATCATCCCAAGATATTGAATGAAATGAACGAATTTACACATGAACTGGCCAAAGGGCCAACTGGGCACCGTATAAATGACTGCGTGAAACGGAACACAGAAAACGAGGAAGAGTAGATCCGCCAGTGCTAAATTGGAGATGAAAATATTTGTTGTATTCCTATAATATGATCGATTTTTTACCACTACGATGATGACTAATATATTCCCGATGCATCCAAGAATCACAACAATGGCAAATATGATTGGCACGATAATGGTTATCACTCCTGGAACGACCGTACCGAAACTCTGCTGCTGCGACTGCCCTATTGACGAATTATTCCAACCTGTTACGTTATCGTCCATGATAATCTCATGTGTTGATCCTCCTCCGCCGTATGCCGTACCTCCTGGGCTCAGTAGCGTTGCCCTGGCGCAATCTCCAGCCCTCAGCACCAGATGTGAACCGTTACAGGGAGCCCCGTGTTCGAAGACTGGGTCACCCTGCTGGGAAGGCATTCTCACACTACTCAATGCGTCCCATCAAATCTGAAATTAAAAGGAAGTGAAAATCTATTAAGAACCTTTGCGACTTTATTTTACGTGGCGATTCTGAACCTCGTATAGCCAGTAGTTCATACTTGGACGCAAGACCATCGGCGTCCGACGCGCGATCAACTGCGCTTACATGTATGTCATAGTGAATCACATATATTACTGTTATAATTCCTTTCCAGTTCTCTTCAATTATTTATCAGCGTTTGTTCTTTATTTTCCCGCTAGGTAAATGCTACATAGTTTTGCATTCTAGTGCCACAAAATCAAGCAGGGATTGAATGTCAAAGAAAGAAATGACGGCAGTCATCCTTTAGAGCCCAAGAAAGTCGCTAAAACCTGCACCAAAAGCCCCACTTAATTTCATGAATCCAGTTTCGCACTCTACCTCAGTCAGCTATAATGAGATCTTTACCATTCTGCACGCAACACTTTTTATTAGATAAAGAAATAGTGTAGTTTTTATCTAATCCGATAAATAAACAGTGTAAGGTTCTTTCAATGACATGATTGATTGATCTGATAGACGTAATATCATTTTGTTCCCTGATGGCCCAGCTGCATTACTTTAGTCTTGAGCGGCCACGAATCACACCTCTTCTTGATGATGAGCTGTGAATCGATGGCTCCCAATAAGTCAGTTAATCACGCGTAGCCATAACTCAATTCCTAGCATAACTGTTGCATTTATTACATTTAGTGTGGCTGTTGGCACGCCGGTGGATTTGAGTGATGGCATTTTTTTACGCGGAATATACGCAACCGTCATGATATGCAGCGTCCTGGCATTGAGAGAAGGCCGTCTCAGTACACTCTAAAATTTGCTGGGTCAAATTTGACCTAAAATGGGTTGATTTTCACCCAAGAATATTAGATTAATATGCAATCAACCAAATGCTGGGTTAAGTTGACCCAATTAATTGGTCAACGTATTCAACACAGTAACTGGGTCAGGAAAATGACCCCAAAATAGAGTCAGAATAATGACCCAAATATTGGGTCAGTATAATGTTCGTGTGTGCCCGAAATGACCCGAATATTAACCCAAATTTGTCAACCCAGCAATTGGGTCACGAAAATAACCCAGCAAAATTTATAGTGTAACCAAGTGCACCACCGCCCATGTAATATTACCGATCCCCTCAACAGTGCTTCTTATTCCGATACTAGAATAAGTAAATGAAGAACTCTACAACGATCTTCAAGTCATACCAACGTTTCGATTATTTGAATCTTTCTCAAGGTCTCATTGTGAGACTAACACAAACATTGTGGAGGAGAGTGACGAGGTAATGAACACAGAAGAGGGCAGATGGGTGAGCTTAATTCCATCCTCCCACAGCAGGGGTTTTTAGCTCGCTACTCTTCATCCGCTCACACAAACCCCTGCTGAAATACAACGGCCAGTAAATCTGATGTGGCTGTTCCATACTCCAGCTGCACTCCCTGTATTTTAAGGATATCTTGGAGAAGTACGAATTTCGTGGTTTTACCCAGTTTGACCTTAAAGTTTTGTGCTTTACAAATCAGTTACATCTTTCCAAAATTGACTGAATTTTATCACAGAGGTTCTTCCTACATGTATGTATAGAGAAGATTCTTATTATTTTTGATTGTTTTTATGACTTATAATTATTTAGCATTCACACCCTAAAAACGCTGCATTCTGATTGGGCAATGCTTTTCTGACCGCCTGATGCTTGCCTGCAGTGTTCTCCAACTCCTATTTACTGCCTACCTGCCACCAAGTCAAATTTTCTGACCGCCAAGTCATTGACTTGGAAAATTCATTGACTTGATTTGAAAATTCAGTTGTGCCCTTCCCACCGAGTCGAAATGTTTCACAGCCAAGTCAAAATCTTGTTGTTTTGTCCAACCAAATTGTGAAAAGTTCACATTTAGGGCAAAAAATTACTTCGACGTCGAAAAAAAACAAATCCAAGGCCTTATAAAACCTCTGGAATGCAGGATATTGCATCTCAAGTTCTCTTTTGTCAAATTTTCTGCAGTAAGCCCCTCGCCGACTCCCCTTCACAATGAGACTCACATTACACATTCGCAATTTCTGCCTTGTGGCCTGTTGCACTGCTGAGTCAAACCATGGAAAGTTGGAGAACACTGTGCCTAGGACACCCAATTTCAGCAGGGCTTTGTGTGAGTGTATGAAGAGGAGCGAGACCAAAGCCCTGCTATGGGAGGATGGCTTTAATTCATGTATCTGCAAGTTTGACTTAGCGTCGAAAGAAATCCGGCTTGGCCCTCAAGGTTCTGACATATCCGGCCCTTTATGATAGCTGCCCTTACCCGCCCTTATAGAAATGCCATGTGTCAGGTGGTATCTTTAGACCTGCGTTTTGCAGGATACGAATAGTTAAAATCAGTATTAGCTTTGTTAAGCCGCGCCGTGCGACATAAACTTCTTATATTCCTTCTCATATGATACCCATTAATGGTTAAAAAGTACATCTCACTAAAAAGGAAGTGCACTCTGATATGCGTTATTACCGTGTGATCTGCGCTATCTAATTTAGCAAGTAAAATGAAAAACCTTCCTTGGTAAAGCCCCATTTTCGTCTCAGGTTACATCCACTTTGATACTAATGGGCGCCACACAATTATTTTAAAGTTATCTGAGGTGGAGACATGAGATTAGCCTCAGTTCAGGACATCCTATGTCAGGCGGCCTTCTTGATACCAAGTCTTTGAATCGGAAAAGTTCAGATTAGCCTGAAAATAGGCTGTAGAATTTTTAAAAACCGGGTGAAAAAATATTGAATTCTTCGCGCAAAAGCAGACAGACGAGTGGTTAGTGGTTAGCATAGTATTTCGTTGGATTGGGACGCATTTGTAGTTGTACTGCGGCAAAATAACGCTAAATGTAGCAGAAAAAAATTGATGATTGAATGATTTTCCAAATTGCAAGCACGATACAAATTTCGCTCGACTCGCCAACACTCAATGTCATGTGAGGGATCCAATAAAAATGACGGAAACGCGTAGTTTCCGAGGGGTGAAATATGCTCCTGTGGGTGAATGATGACGAGATAATTGGATGAACGGGCTCTTGAGTCTCATAAGGCAATATAGAGTGTCAAGTGGGTGTGAAAATGAGTTTAACTGGAGATGGCATGCTGAATTTTAAGAGAAAATGCATTTAACGCCACGTAATGTAACTGGAGATATGGGGACTTCAAAAAGTGACTTTAAGCTAATGGTACCTTTACTCAGATGGAAAATGCATTGAAGTTAATGGTACCATTAGCTTCAAGTCAGTTTGTGGAACAGGCCCATGGTCTTTCAGACCTGTGGTTATTCCTATCCTGCAATTTTTATTTGTACAGCAAGTACGTATTTAATATCTGCCCCGCCAATATTTTGCTGTGTAAATTAAGAAAAGATGATATTTCCACAGCGAAATTTAATTCGGCAAAATGAGCCACACATGGCCACACTTGTAGCAGGGGCAACTACCAGTTTGGAACGAATGCAACTTCGACCTGTTTTGATCTCAGTAGATTGACGTTTGGTTCTGGGCAAGTGCATAGCGAGGTTTAGCTGTACAGTACCAGACATGACAAACCATATGAAGTATAGTGGCAAGGTTTTGAGAATGTCTTCTCTGTGTTCTTGTGGCTGATCGACCTGTTTTGAGTAGCTATTGATTCTGAAGTTGAGGTTCAGAACTTGTTGAGGGGGCAATAGCCCTGCCTTCACGGTCCGTCTCGGACAAGTTGAAATCAAACAAGATTTCATCATCTTGGCTACACTGTAAATCTTCAACTGTAACACTTTTAAATCAGGCGTTTTAAACAAAATACACGTGGATTTTGTGTACATTGTGACATGTGTTACGAAAAGAAACACATAAACGCCAACTAAAACATGTCACAAGTGTTGGGTTTTAAAACAGCCACAGCCCAAAAAACACACCAATAAAACACATCTAAAAACACACCAATAAAACACATCTATTTAATATCCAATAAAACACATCAGATGTTTATAAACGCACCATTAGGCGTTAGATGTGTTTTTAATCTATGTGTTTTTGTGGTGTTTATGTGTTTATTTTCGGAACACATTACACAAAATCCACGTGTATTTTGTTTAAAACGCCTGATATGTGTTTTAAAAGTGTTACAGTCGAAGATTTACAGTGTAGGCAGCTGTCGTCGTAAAATGTCCTGCGACGGAAACCAAACTTCGTCTGTATTCACCTCATTTATACAATCCATCACTTAAGCCAGACCACTCACTCAGCAGGGCAATAACCCTCTCGTAGAGCATGAAACTGCCACTCAACATCAAAGGTGATAATTTCGTTGACGACAATTAAGAATTATTGCAATTTGCCACAATTTAGCCTGTTCCTGTTTGGATGGATAAAGATTGCCCTGCTCAATCAGGCTCAGGCTGGGGATGCTCTTTGAAGACCGATTAGTGGATTCCCGACGAAACCCTTCGAAAGGAAACGTCGAATTAGAAGTGTGTAGGTTTCTTTGATATACAAATGACTGTATGGTAATTTTAAAGGTTGACATGTACTTGACGCTGTGGAGTTATCTATACAGCTAGTGACATTTCAAGGTGAACAGGTATGACTCTATCGAGAGCCAAATGCATTGGGCAGTAAAATTTTGATAAACAGACCGAACCACACTGCAAAGATCCTCAATGTTTCGCTTTGTGCGATAAAGTCATCTGTTTTGAGATAGTTGGGGTTGATTTTCAATTACTCGAATGGAATTTGAACAATATCCATTTTATTCAGTCCTTTATCGAGCCACTCTGTGG
Organism: Notospermus geniculatus; assembly: GCA_002633025.1. Classification (NCBI taxonomy): domain Eukaryota; kingdom Metazoa; phylum Nemertea; class Pilidiophora; order Heteronemertea; family Lineidae; genus Notospermus; species Notospermus geniculatus. The sequence goes on along the minus strand of NMRB01000232.1, from coordinate 55,360 downwards.
CCTCCTGTATCAGTAAATTCTGATATTTAAATTCAGGATCGGCGGTGATGTCTTGGGGAGCATGCGCAGTCGAATCAATAGGCCCAAATCAAGATTCGTGATCCGCCAATTTCGATTTTCATTATGAGTACAAACTGCCGTCCCATTAAGTTTTGAAACCTTTTAGTTACGGATGATATGGTGTGTCTCCGTAGCGTAATTGAAAGTAATAGTTTACGCTTTGTAATATTGGGATATACCAGACGAAAGGAGGCAGGGCAAATTATCTGGCCCAATCGGTACACTGAAAAAAAATTTCGGCTCATGTTGAGTACTTTGGGCTACTCATCAGTCATTTTGTCCGTGAGATGAGTAGAAAGGTACTATAATTGGGTACTAATTGGGTACTCATCGGGCCAAGGAGCTGCATTTGGAGTTCCTTGCTACTCGCTATGAGTATCTTTCTACTCGCTATAAAGTACCTTTCTACTCAATATGAGTACCTTTCTACTCATCTCACGGACAAAACGAATACCCCGAAAGTACTCAACATGATTAGGATTTTTTTCAGTGTAGGGAATATCGTTACAACCATTTATTCGAAACTGAACCATGTCTCCAAGAAGCTTGACCAGATAACATAGTCTGCGTGCGTGTTGCCTGACTAATCTCTGTTGAAAATCAATAAATGTACTTATTGTATATATAGAGGGTAAGATTTGAGTCAAGAGTGCAAGACCTAATATGGAATTATGTGAACCGTTTTCTATTAGAGGTGGAAGTCTGGTGCATCACTAACAACATTGATGTTTTCTGTACCATGGAAATATTCTTTCATGTCTGTGCTAAGAGAACTAGCGCCAGGTCACGGGTTCGAATCCTGGGCTATACGGGATGTCTAATCATCCCTGGCTCTTCAGTCCGGCGCATGGGACAGTTAGCCGTGGTGCCTTTGCAAGGGCTGGTAAAAGATCCCATCGAAATGAGAAACATGAGTAGTTTGAGATGGCCAATAATTCTTTGGGTTCGGCCCTGATGAAAAAATCTAATACATGTACAATACAATACAACGAGCACGACTTGATTGCTTCTGAAAGCTCATCCACCATTGAAGAGAGCCGGGCAGCTTTCGAGGACATCCCGTCACCAAAAATGAGCATTCTAATCCGACCTCGATCACTTACGTGAAAGGTTTGATTGAAAAACTTCTTCACATGCCAGTTACAGTGTTGAGATCAGACCCGATAGACCGACCTTGGTGATTAACTTCAAGGCATTAACTCTAGGCCGCCATTAATCTTGTTTGACTTTCCTTACAACAGTCATTCCCGTTGGACTGATTTTTGAACGCGGAGGGTTTCAGCTACGATCAGCTCTCGCGGAAAAGGAATAAAACCTTATCGTTGCTGCAGAGAAACATCCTTTTCATTCCTATTTCTAAGGTGAACGATACACTTTCTCCACAGAGCGGGAGATCATTTACGAAATATAAACTGCTTTTTACTGTATCTTTGGGCGACATTTCCGCTAACGGGAAACTGAAGCCAGTTCTCTCGCTTCTAGTCAGTCACTGGAAAACAAAACTTCTACCTGTAGACCATTGTCAAATATGGCAGATTCCTGATAAGAAACTTAGTCGTGGTTCCACGTTGCAAAATACAGGTTTTCGCCCCTGGCTCCGTTGTTCGACTAATTCTAAACGATTTTCAAAGAATTCTGCCTCAATGTTGAATGGATGAGGTTTGCAGACAACACGGTGGCAATGAAAGAATTGCCGAGACAAGCAATTTTGATAAAACCCGCCACAATATCGTTGGTCACGTATACATAAGCTGCCTTACTTTTATCGGAGATTCGATGATTACAAATGACTTTCTAAAAACAGCTTATAATATTATTTCTCGCTTCTTGTTTGGGGATATTCAAAGAGAAAGAATAAGTTTGCACCTTCTCAAACGAATTAACCTCGAGTGCAGTTTGTTATTCATTAATGGGAAACCAGTCTTTGAATTGGATATACAAAAGTACAGCGTTCTGATGTTTCTAACCATTACATGGTTTACTTGGCGAAAGCTATTAAAAATTGAAATATCTTCAACGACGTGTATTTTATAAGCAGCTGCTTTGTCTTGGAACGCTTGTCCCTTACTTTTACGAGTCAATGCACTTTGTACTACACCCTCATTGCATTTGAGAATTCAACCCTTACCGTTTGTCTATTTCATATAAACTATGGAAAAGCAAGCGATCGATAGACTGCACTGCAAAGACGCCAAACCGGTCTTTCTTAAAAAATGTAGCGTACGTCACCAGCCAATATCAATTTGGCAATCAGGTGACATTTTCTCTAGCCTTTGTTGAAGAGTATCAGCCATGCCCGAATTATTCCCAAGATATTTTGTCAACCGGCGTATACCACAAAAACGATATTGCTATTGTACGGTGAGTCTATCGCAGTAAGCCATGTGGAATATTATCCTCTTCATTCAGGAGGATTTTATGGCGTTTATCACCCAGCAATGCAGCTTTAGGCCCAATGGAAATGATAGAATTGATGGCTTGCGGCCCTTTTTCTTTTATAAGCCTCTGGGAGACCNCGTAGACATAAGCTGCCTTACTTTTATCGGAGATTCGATGAATACAAATGACTTTCTAAAAACAGCTTATAATATTATTTCTCGCTTCTTGTTTGGGGATATTCAAAGAGAAAGAATAAGTTTGCACCTTCTCAAACGAATTAACCTCGAGGGCAGTTTGTTATTCATTAATGGGAAACAAGTCTTTGAATTGGATATAAAAGTACAGCGTTCTGATGTTCCTCACCACGGTTTGCTTAATGGCGAAAGCTAAATTGAAATATCTTCAACGACGTGTATTTTGTAAGCAGCTGCTTTGTCTTGGAACGCTTGTCCCTCACTTCATTTACTGTAAACTCAAACGTAATGAAAATATCTACTACATACATGTACTTCTACATGTACACCCTCATTGCATTTGAGAATTCAACCGTTACCGTTTGTCTATTTCATATAAACTATGCACTGAAAAAAATCCTAATCATGTTGAGTACCTTCGGGGCACTCGTTTTGTCCGTGAGATGAGTAGAAAGGTACTCATATTGAGTAGAAAGATACTCATAGCTAGTAGAAAGATACTCATACCGAGTAATAAGCAACTCCAAATGCAGCTCCTTGGCCCGCTGAGTACCCGATGAGTACCCGATTAGTACCTTTCTAGTCATCTCACGGACAAAATGACTGATGAGTAGTCCAAAGTACTCAACACGAGCCGGAATTTTCTTTCAGTGTGAAAGCGATCGATAGACTGCACTGCAAAGACGCCAAACCGGTCTTTCTTACAAATTGTAGCGTACGTCACAAGCCAATATCAATTTGGCAATCAGGTGACATTTTCTCCAGCCTTTGTCGAAGAGTATCAGCCATGCCCGAATTATTCCCAAGATATTTTGTCAACCGGCGTATACCACAAAAACGATATTGCTATTATACGGTGAGTCTATCGCAGTAAGCCATGTGGAATATTATCCTCTTCATTCAGGAGGATTTTATGGCGTTTATCACCCAGCAATGCAGCTTTAGGCCCAATGGAAATGATAGAATTGATGGCTTGCGGCCCTTTTTCTTTTATAAGCCTCTGGGAGACCATCTGATCTCGGAACAATAGAAATTGGTGACACTTCTTCGTTGTCTCTTAGGATTTCCGACAATTTTTAAAACGTACATTCGCTGTAATTCACTAAAAAACGTTTTGCCATCGAGATGTAAGCGTTTTGTACATTCGTGAAGGTCTCTTGCGATTTTTGCCTTCACGAACAATGCTATTTCCAGCAGCTTTTTGCAAGAGAAAATACGTCCACCTACGGCGTATCATTTCTTCTTGTAATGTGACATATGATTGGCCGATTCAGATTATATTGCTTTTTCGCCGATCACTGATTGGTTGATTTCGATCTGATACTCGACGCCCTTGATGTCCCGAGGATGGCACTTAAAAAAAATGGGTAATGATTTGTGTATTCTGTGTTACGAGGGCCGAGATCTCTGTATTGCTCGCGCAGTTAGCGCCTTGCTGATGTGACGATACTAATAGATCTGATGGCGTTACAACAGCTGAATGAGTGTGCTCTTGATCTGCTCTTGATAACATGGCGAAAGTCTACAAGGACCATGCAGAAGAAAATTGACGATGAACGGCGCTAGCAATTTTTCATCTCGTGCTAATTTTCAGAACCTTGGGATGTCTTTGTAACTTCCCTTATAACCAGTACTTATATCGTGGGCTAAGGAACGTCGTGCCGCTGGTGAAATAAGCACTATGTAAACAAACAAAGCGAATACACATTAGAAACGGAGGTGCCTCCAGGGTTAACCCACACCTAGCAAATAAAACTGGCAAAAACAATCAGAGACTAAAATGTCTTCTTGCGCTGGGTGGGAAAAAGTTTTGAGATGAGACCCGGCGTTGAAATGTCGCTGCAAAAATGATAACTGTGTAAATCCGTCCCGAGGCAAGCCACTCGAGGAACACGATGATAGATTTCAGAGAATCCTCCGACGGTTCGAGGAGATGAAAGTAAATTCGTCTCGGGGCACTCAAGGTAGACATGATAGATTTGAGAGAATCATCACCTACGGCTGCGATGAGATCGTCTGTTCAGTTCCAGGCGGGTACAAGCCCTCGTGAGCAAATTCTGTAATAGGAGCAATGATATGCCTTCCAAGGTATTAGACATTCGCGTCGTTTGCGCATGGTTACAAATGAATGTAATATTTTGTTAAGGCGGGGGGCTACCTATGCCGACTTTATGACGCTCTTTGAAAACAAGCGTCCTAAAATATTCATGACAAAAAGTAACTAATTGATGTCAACAAAATGTTTTAGCTACAACCTTTATGCTCCCGTTCTGTGAAAGAATTGTTCATTTTGACCAATTACGATGGAGTTAATTAAGTTATAACAAGTTGTCAAAATTTGAGTTCGCAGGGCCTAACGATCCGTCTTTACGAAAGTACTTTCCATTTAATTGGTATAAACTATTTTATGCCAAAAAAAGGCTCGATTTACAGTTTTTGAAATATTTCATATTCCCGACCAACTATCCAAAAAGGCGATCGTGTTGCCCTAGAATGCACATATGGCAATAACATCCAAAAGAAATTTTTCAAATATATGTGTCCAAAAAAGAGAAAACTTGTTTGGGAAATTTGAAAATTTCCATACCGCTGGCAAGTTACTTCTTTGTTATGTAGATTTGCACTATTCGCGCTCTTTCAGTAAACTCTGTTCGGCCATTTGTGACCAAAGCACCAGTGACAGAGCTGAACAATACCCGCAGTGGACACAAAAGATTTAGGGTCGGCACGTGCACTGAATATTGGTTTTCGAAAACAGTATATCAGAGTGATCGGATATAATCTGAATGTGAATGACTGGTCGCACAAAGGCCAGTTCCGTGGATTGCCACTAGGGAATGAGCTCAGCTATAGGTAGCCCGCCTTAAAGATACATGTAATGTATCACGGGTATTTTCGCGGGCCATCAAAATCATTGTTTATTTACATTTTGTTTGTTTGTGTCCAGTCTTTCTTCGTCTTATGAGTAATTTGTTGGTGGCAGCCCCTCTAGAAATTCTTTTGATACGGAAAGTATTCAATTTGGTGGGTTGGCATGTCCCAAAAGTCCAAAATAACAAAATGTAAACATCAATGTTTACAAACATTGAATGTAAACAATGAAGGCGTGATACATGTACATTATCTTTAAACTCATTTGGTACTAGATTTGGAAAGTCGACATCCTCTCTATCAAAGTCTTTTCCAAAAATCGATGACTTCGAGCGGAATATCGCCAAACTATTTAAGTTACGGGTAAAACGGAATGATAATTCTAATAAATGATCTAAAATAAAACCTGAGCGTCGGCTCAAGATTTTTTGACGGAAGTTGATAACCTTATACATGTTCAAAGTCAAGTATCTCAGTAAGACGTTGGTTCTCCCTGTTGCCTACATCTTACAACTCACTCGTGGCCAAAACGTAAATTTGATTCGTAAAGAGTTCTACCATCCCAATCGATATGGGAAACGGGTCAAAACAACTCTTAGTGCCTCTTTTTGCACATGTTGTGGCTGCTCGGCAATTCCCTAAAGGCGCATGGAGAGTGCTCCACACAGGAAGAATAATACTACGATACAAAATGGTGTGCCTGATGGATTATTCATCAGATGAAAAACATTCTCAGCTGGGTCTGAGCGACGTCTTCTGTGGCCAATCGGTATAATGAATAAGCCAGTATAGACCTTTCCAACATAGGTGGTGGCCTACTAGTTCTCCCGCATGACGTCGTGACCATTCATTGTCCAAGCATGATATAACACTTCCGAATCAGACAATTATTTTACCTAAACTTTAGTGCCCATGGCCCGCTTTTTGACCACCTCAGCTTGCCAGTGGCCTTTGAATTCTGACGTCATAAGGTGAGAACACGTATAGACCGCCATCTTTATTGGAACGGTCTATAAGAGCAGTGAGTCACTGGTCTCGTGACAGAGGCACGTGACCATCGATCGCGTGGTGCTTCGTCTTCAGTGCAATCACGAAAATGAGGAAAGAAGCTGTGGCTTTATTTATTGAAAATGTCTCAGAATGTCATTACTGGAAAAACATTCCATAACTGTGGAATGCGTCATTATTGGATTGATCGATGTGCACACTTTGCGCCCACAAAGTTCGCAAATGGAGTCGAAACGCGCTGCCTGATTACAACGGTAATACAAAGTAGATCGCATCGGTACCGACCATTCCCATTTGACAAGCTCACAGTAATGAGGCCACAGAAATGGTGGGCAAGAGATTAACTAACGATTTTTAACGANCATGCGATAATTACCTTTGAGGTCGATCAGTGATGTCATCCGCGACATCACTGATCTTCCAAGGAAGTATTTGTCGCAAATGAGTCAACAAAAACTAAAAAAACTAAAAATATGTTCAGTCGCTGCTGTGGTCGCAAGGCCGGTCGCCTAGAAAATCGCTCAAAAAATCGCTCGTGTGCGCCATGCTTGTGGGCACCGCAGACTGGCGATTTTTCGAGCGATTTTCTAGGCGACCGCCCTTGCGACCACAGAGGCGACTGAACATATTTTTAGTTTTTTTGGTTTTTGTTGACTCGTTTGCGACAAATGCTTCTTTGGAAGATCAGTGATGTCGTGGATAACATCACTGGTCGACCTCAAAGGTAATTATTGCAGGCGACGTACTAGTCGCATCGGTAGTCGCCCCTATTTTAGTCGCCAGTGTGCGGAGCCCTTCAAGGGCGGCGCACACGTGCGACTAAAATAGGGGCGACTACCGATGCGACTACTACGTCGCATGCGATAATTACCTTTGAGGTCGATCAGTGATGTCATCCGCGACATCACTGATCTTCCAAGGAAGTATTTGTCGCAAATGAGTCAACAAAAACTAAAAAAACTAAAAATATGTTCAGTCGCTGCTGTGGTCGCAAGGCCGGTCGCCTAGAAAATCGCTCGAAAAATCGCTAGTGTGCGCTGCCCTTTATCTTTCGCGGAGGCGCACTCCCTTCAAATACACAGCAAAGTTAGTGATCGTAAAATAGAATTTCATGATGACGTCCGTTTTGTCTGGCGTAAATCCGGTCCTCTTTTCCCTGCAGTATCATTGCCGTCTGCCAATATAGGTAGGTCGATATAACGCAGCTGGATTTGGTCTCAAATTCAGTGTATCTGTGATTAAATCGTATTGAACGAGAGTTGGAAGTAAGGGCGACGATACGTAACGATCTCGTCTGTAAAAAATTGAACTATTGGGTAAAAAACACGAACGGCTATTCCAATGGCTGAACATGAAAACATTTTTTGCTTACGATTCCCGAAAAAACCTACGTTAATCACAAGATTGATTTTCGAAGCGACTGTTGCATAGAATGCTGATTTCACGGGGGGCTTGAATAGCGTCGTCTCCAGAATTTTGCTTATACACTGACTGACACTCCAAGAGTGCCCGCACTAGGGTGTTACAAAAAACCTGTCATCTCCAAAGTCTTCCCTTAAGCTAAAACCCAGAACGAATTTTGGGCTATAATAAACTTGTTGGGACGTAGAGCGGGATGTAAATGACTGCTCTTTAAATTTATGCTCTGATTGCTGGATAAGCAATAAAGCGTCCTTCGACATGAAATCCATTTTGCACAGCTGAGTTGGTTTTTGCACAATTTTCAACCCATTAGGGTTATTTCACTAAAGACGCGCGCTAAGACGCCGCCCGGTAAGACCAACCCTCGTCGACCACCTCATTGAATAGGACAACATTGATTGGCTCTCGCGGACCTAACAATGTCAACGACTCGCCCCGCCTCCTCTACAATGACTATGAATGACAAGCGCCAGAAGGGCTGTGCGAGCGAATGGTAAACAAAGTCACTGTACAATATTAAAGATAATATATCACGGATATTTTCGCGGGCCACGAAAATCATTGTTTATTTACATTTTGTTTGTTTATTTCTCGTTTTTATTTGTCTTATGAATAATTTGTTGGTGGCGTGCCCCTCTAGAAATTCTTTTGATACTGAAAACATTCAATTTGGTGGGTTGGCATGTCCCAAAAGTCCAAAATAACATAATGTAAACATCAATGTTTACAAACATTAAACGTAAACAATGAAGTCGTGATATATTATCTTTAAACTCACGCTGGCATATAGAGTCTACCACATGTATACTGTGTATTAAGCGACCACAGTCGGTTATTATTGAATCACCTTTTGAGTTGTAATAAGGTGGGCTTCATGTGGGCTGTTAAACAATTAATGGAACAATAAATGTGAGACGCGCGGGCCGCGCGCGCTGCTCGTTAATTATGGCAACCAATAGAAGCGCGGCTCAACGGGCAGCGCGTTTGGGATACCACAATGGGGGATTGATCGCCCGTCTCATTGATTACTCTTCCAAAGAAAACAGATTCTAACACACCGGTCGCATGGGGGCGTTGAAGTCCAGCAGGAACGATCGAGCTGGTCATTCATTGCCATTGTCATCGTAGGCCGGGCGAGTATGGTATTGTTAGGTCAGCGAGAGCCAATCATGGTTGTCCTATTCAATAAAGTGGTCGAGGAGGGTTGGGCTTACCGCGTTGTGTCAGCGCGCGCGTCTTTTTATGAAAGAAACCTATTCAGGTAAAGGCCTCTTGTGCAGTCATGCATAAAGCAATCAGAACAAAAATTTCAAGAGCAGTCATTTACATCCCACTCTATGTCCCTACAAATACAGTAAACTCGAGTTTAAACCACCGGTTCATTATGTTCATAAGCAAACCCAAAGTAGGGTCAGTTTCACCCTAGGCCATAAGCAACTATTCATTCCATCACGGGGTTGTGATCGTACAAGCAATTCCAGCCATTCAGCGTAATAGTTGTTATGTTTTATTCACTCCTATTTCGACTGTGAGTGTGCTATAAATGAACCGGTGGTTTAAACTCGAGTTTACTGTATATAGCTCCAAATCTTTCTGGCCCGTATGCACCAAAGTGGTTTAAAATTTGGCTTAAACCTAGACTTACTAATCATGGATTAAGCGTGGATTAAATCATCCGAACTTGAA
>NMRB01000232.1:20913-42973 GCA_002633025.1 Notospermus geniculatus | reverse complement strand
GAAGTATTCTCGGGATGCTCCTATGATACTCTAAAAAAAGTAGTACATGTACTTTGCAATCTGGGTCTGGCGTTACTCCACTGTTGGCAGTCCATTTGTTTTCTGCGTGTGGTTTCCGTCATTTGAGACTTTCAAGTACGCTTCATTGATGTTCATACATGTAACAGTATTGTAAAAATGAGTATCGGTAGCTGTTTTATTTTTTTGTGAATGCTAGATATGACAGGTCTGTCATAAGTTCTGATTTGGGTAACGGTAAACCTGCCTATCAAAAGTAAAAGTATTGAGGTGTGCGTAATTTATGCCCAAATGTGGGAACACTATTGTGAGAGTTCGGAGACTGGCTAATCCCACCGAAATTCCCCAAAATGTCCCAATGGATTCAGTTTACTCATAAAGGAATCAACCATAAAGGTTCAACTGACAAATTTAGCATTTTATAAATGTGGACAATATGCCTTTAAAACCCAACAGATTTGCATTCTGACGTTTCCATGTAATAGGCAAGACCCTTCTGCACATTCACTGCAAATTTTGTTGAATTCCGACGAGTTGATTTTATGATACAAAAGGTCTGAATTAATGAGAACCCCACGAACGATGTGTGTTCAGGGTCATCGGTGTACATTTGAATAGGCTGACTCCTCAGTTATCGTCAGAAATGGAATTCAAAGCATCATGTTGGCAGGTTCATGTACCTCTTCACCACAAAAAAAGTTGAAGCTCGTGCCTATTGCGTAAAGCCAAAATTCAGGCAGTGAGAGACATCTGGTGGCAACACAGGAAGTGTATCCCTCAGTAAGCTCATCGTTCGCAGTTAAACCTTTATGGTTGATTCCTTTATGCTGGTATGTAACAAAGAAGCCGAGTGACTGGCTTGCATACAAATTGCACTTTAGTAGAGGACGATTCCTCTCAATTTACCTAGTACATGTAATCCCCAGCACGACATACATAATCAACTTCTTAGATTCCACGTTGTTTGTGTGGACATTCCTTGGTTGAAGGAGCGTGCAAAACAAAGAGAACTCTTCATTTTTTGCCTATACACGGAACGTGTGTATCTCTTTGTCTTATGTTAGTTTCTCTGAAGTATGAATGTCTTGGCATCTCTTTAGCCTACTGTAGGTTTTTCTCAATATTTTCCCTGCTTGCCGGAATGGTCCCGGGTCCTAATGATGATGAACGAGCTGCTGAAATAGAAATGATGACGGGGCTTCCTAGACGCCCCTCCGATGCCAATCGGTCATTGAATATTTCATAGACACAGCCACGAAAACCTTTAGATCACACTAAAAATATGTACATGTAGATGATTGCTGCAGAAAAACTCATCTCCTGAGTGGAGTCTAAGAAAAAAGGCAAATATCGGCAAGGTTCCATTAATTAATTAGGGTTACCATAAAGGATGTGTCTTGAATAATGAACATCGCTCTGTAAAAATGTCGGGTAATCTGGGGCTCAAACTTGTTTTCCTCGATTTTTTCCGTCGTCGCAGCTTGGTTCGTCGATTTTTTTACTGTTGGACTTGGTTCGTCGATTTTTTTACTGTTAGTGGAGAAGAAACCTTACGGGGCGCATACCACAACAGCTTTCTTTCACGATTAAAAAAATAACGGCAAAGCTCTTATTAAGTAAGAACTCCAATTACCACTGTTCTTTAATCAATTACATGTAGCTTGGGTTAAATTGAAAAGTGTCTGGGAATTTGCATCCGAGTTCGCACTTTTTTCCAGTGCCAATTAGTTTTGGTCCGTAAATACCCAAACCTGTAATATCAAAGATCCACCGTTTGAAAACGATATCGTGCTTATTTTTTTTTCGCTGTCAAGTCCCAAAGCTAATCAATGAATGCCAGCGTCACATTTGACGCGTATAGTTTTCTTTTATGACTGTTCATAAGCATGCATGTCACTTTTACCTGCTTTTTACGAATGGCGGATGATCATTACAATTCCAAGTGTGCCTCGCAACCATCACTCGTGACATCCGACTGAGATATTCGAGACAGTCGTATCGGTATACTTAGAAATGATTAAACCCCAATATTGGTTCTTAAAGCGAATGGCTCGCGGGGTTTGTTTACATTTTTGGTGGTACCTTCCATAGAGAGTGAATCTAGCCTCCAGGCAAAGCCGTGCTCCAGCCATATGCAACACCTGTGCAAATATGCGAATGTAAACACTGGGGACGAGGTTCCATTAAAAATTTGTTAAAATGGGCTAATGACGTTTTCAAATTCAGCAGGTCAAGATGTACATTCTGTACTATTCTCATTGGTTTTGAAGCGGCAGATTTTGCAGAATCCGCCTCCGAAGTTTGGCCGTCTATTGCATTTCCCATTAAACTAAAATCCTTCTTTTGCCTTTTTCTCAAAATGGTGCTTGATATCGATGACCAACTGTCATGGCGCCACAACAAACTCCGCGAGCCATTCGCTTTAAACGGCGCATTTTTAACGTTGGGCGATGTGCTTTCAAGTTTGAATGATACGTGCCGTTTTGTAACGAATTGATCCACGGTATGACGACGGTGAACCTGAAGGGAACACAACCATCTAATTAATTGTTGGCGTGCAGCACTATTCGAGCAGACTCCAAAGTCAACCTTCAATCATCGACTGATTAACGTCAGTCTTCGTACGTCCCAGATGTGAAAATTGTCATATAAAGTTATGAGAAATGACGACAATAATTATCATGCTGCCCCGTCACAGGCAATCTCCATATCAATTCCAGACTCATTTAACATCCCAGCCGACGCGCTTCAAATCACTGAGTATCATATTGGCGTGCCAGTCGATTAATTGTAACTTTATATGACACATAACTCATCAGCCCATTCCCTTTCCCGACTTTAATTGGACAGCAACTTTCCTGTTTTAACCACAAAACTTTTTGGGACTTTTCTCAATGTTCTATTACACTTGTAACTCCATCACGATGAGTACGCCATCGAAGTTCTAGCGGCAATTCGATCTCGCCGAACCGCCGAATTTCGTACGCCGAACTGTACCCCAATTCCGCAAAAGACAGAACCGTAAGCATTTTTTTTCAAAGTTGCCTGATTTTGGTGTGAGAAGTACATGTACATGTATACATTTACAGTAACGTATCATTGAGAGATTTCCTGAGAAAGAACTACCTCTATCTGGTTCCTTTTGTTAGCCAGCCATTGAACATCCTGAGAATCTCAGGTCATTTACGGTCGTACCCTCCCTCAATGCCCTGAGGACATCCACCCCGTTTCGGTGGATTAGAGGGACATTCCCTCGTGTGTACTCGCCAATCGGTAATTCACAACTAAACCATGCAAAGCAGTGGGGGAATGCCACTTGATATAATAGGCAAATATTGCGCCTAGTGCTACAACGTCTGCACATAGATCTGGTGTTACGAGTTACCGGATACCAGGCTCATAGCATTGTATCTCATTCCATTAATTTATGCACGCTGTCGAATGACAACTGCCCCAAACACATGAACTGGACCATACCTTCGTGTTCTGATCCCATTGGTACGCCCTCTTTATCCTAATAATCCCTGAGAATCATGTTGACGCGAAGCTAATTCAGGAACAATCAGAAACTCAGCGAGTTTGTCAGCGAATCGAGAAATTTTCACAGATGCCATTTTGGGATATGACCAAGACGGGATAGAAGCTTCGCTGTGATTGGCTGAATTCGGCGGAGTCGACTGCTCCGCTGCTTCCCCACTAAAATGGCACGGATGTCGCCAGGGTCTGAACCAAGCGCGAGTTGGGGAGCTGGTTGTGAAGACCCTGGGTGCGAGGATGGCCATTGAAGGGCTACAGCTCAATCAGTATCTTTGGAAGTACGTGACGCCGTGATGACGTCCCACCAAGCCCCGGTCAGTATTCTCTTGCCGAGGTCAAGATCGGTAAAAAACACGCAAGTTCGTCAGGTTCAACCTTGTCTTCATTCAGCATTGCTCGACAATCAATATAATACATCGCATGTCATTTCCTACGAAATATCATGGCAAGCCAACCGTATCAAATCAGCGGGCACAGCTGTGCCTGCAATTAGACACGGGGTACAGAACCCTTCTCAATTAGTGAAACGCCTCATAAAAATCGAACATGGCGTGAGGAGAGTGGATTCAGTTGTTATTTGTCGTGATGCGTGGCTTGCATACGCGTTCTTTTGGCCATTGAGTAAATCCGTACTCCGAGATGTCCCAAAAAGTACGCAATTTCTAGTGTTCATTGAACACAGTTGACCATTGGTTTATCCCAAGGTGTGTGCACAGTGAATACATCAATCAGCATGAGAAAGCATGTTTTAGTCGCTTGGAAGAAAAAGAACATTGCGATACCGCTACTCTGAAATGATATCCCCTCAAAGAGCCAGAGAGTAAACGACTTTAACAATGTCGTCCGCGGCAGATGACTGTTTCCCTAATCACTAGCGACACTACTTGTTCTCCATTGCCCTTTTGACATGAAGAGTACTGGGGAAAATCATGCACACGCCAAAAAGAGCACTATCCGACAACATTTTAGCATGGGCGGGGAGGGGAGGGTTGAAAAAACAAGTGTCCCCATCCTCGGAGCCCCGTAACCCATCATGCCGAGCGCCTCCTTTGCGTCTAACACAAGTGACCGGGCGTGGCTCACCGCGCCGTGTCGCTAGTGATGTCACTTCATTTCAGTAGTTTAACCACTAGTGACACCTATTGAGACAGTGGGATAGGGTCCCCATTAAAAGTTGCCGTTTGCCAAAATTACATCGGATACTGACCCCCCTCTCCGAGACGATACTTTGCCTGTCGGATATTTGATTGACATGCGATGATCGACCAGGCGATTNTAGGGTCCCCATTAAAAGTTGCCGTTTGCCAAAATTACATCGGATACTGACCCCCCTCTCCGAGACGATACTTTGCCTGTCGGATATTTGATTGACATGCGGTGATCGACCAGGCGATTGAGGAATGCGAAGGTGAAGGCATTTTCCTGGTCTGAAAACACATTACTGATATCGGCATTTTTGACAGATGTTTCCCTTCTAGATCCATTTGTGGCAAACTGAGATTGGTCACTTGGCACGGCCCTTAATTTGACCGCGCTGTCATCCAACTAACCTCTATTTCCGTATCATTCGTTATTTTTTTATTACATTTGCAACCTTTCAACCGGCACGGCGGCAAGGCATCATCATCAGTCCCTGACATATGTGACCCGGGGCGCTATATATTTTCATATTCACCTCAGAAGAGATAACAACGTTTGGTAGAGAACTGAGCTGGGGTATTCTTGCTGGGGCTGCCGTTTAGATATTATTACATAAATTTATTTACATCATTTATGTCTTGCTATCTTTGACCTGTCACTGCGAGAAAAATAAAGGAAAATGGACCGAAGTTCTCTGCGAAAGATGTTTATTGGTAAGATATACATGTACTACGGCTTAAAAAATTTCCTCTTGGGCTACAGCCTTGTGTCTCTCCTCTCAGACCAAGTTGTACTCAAATTGACTACTCAGATTATTACTAAGTGTATAGAATACACACGTATTTTGCCTTTTGCCTTTTGTTTCATCAAATTTGGATGAGTAGTTTGGAAGATAATGCCAGTGCCATTGTGAAAATGCCAGTGCTATTTTCCGTACAGTAGGAACTAGACAGGGAAAATGCTAATTTATGCGTGATGTCATTACGGGGATAAATGAAATCAAATCTGAGCCATCCAATGTGGAGATAAAGTTCATTTTCATTAACATATTTACTCCTAATCAACAAATATCTGTAGTATTGTAAGAAGATATTCCTTGACCAGCTAAAGTTGCCCCAACCTAACTGTCCAATTATAACTAGACAGGTCATAACGGATGATTTATCATTATTTTATGCAGCGGAATTTTAGTACACATGTGACATCACAATGGGTAACATCAGCAACATCTGCTTCCGTTTGGAAATAGAAAATATCTTTATCCCCTGAAAACGATTCGCTGCCTTCAGAACTGATTGATAAATGGCCTAAGCTGGCAGTGCGGAACTTCGACTGATTGCAGATGGGGAAACTGCGGCAATTTCGTGGAGGGGATGAGTGATTTATTTCTTAACGGTTATGATTGATTGACATCTTTAACTGCGGCAGCCCAACAGATGGATCGTTATTAATGCGTTTTTCTCTGTTCGACCTCAGATGGGGTACATTGGGACAACGTCACATCTTGTCCTTTCTCAACCCTGAAGCTTTGACCAGGTTACTAGTTAGTTATTTGTGTTCTTAGAAAATCCCCTAGTGGATGCACACCAATAACATAGGAAGCTCTCAGTCAGTTGGCCAGTAGGTGTCACTACGGTCCAATCCAATGCCTAGCGGATCCATTCATGCTTGATTGAGCACCAATCAGGAGAATTTTATGAGGTATTGGTCCGGTGGAACTTTGCTGCCGTCTTTTGGCGATACGTGCTGCTGACTGATCCTACATCCTATTGGCCGGACACACCGAGCTGTGGAGGTTCTTCACCGATGTCACAACTCACTGCTAATGAGCTAATTCATGCATAATTACCCATGTGCTTGGCCGTCATAAATACACTACAACTTTACGTAATTCAGCACTAATTGTCTGTTTTTACAACAGACAGACAGGTGTCATTCAATCATCCGACTGCTGTAGAACATGTGATTTTATTTGACAAATCATATATTAAGAGACTGAAATGATAAGAAAGGTAGTTTGGAAAATATTCTAGTTAAAATCTGATTCCTTTCAGTAAACCCCATTGACACTGACGGCCAATATGGCCTCACCAGTTCGTATGAATTCTATGCTAATTAGGGTGTGACGTCACGTGAAGAACCTCTATTGCCAATGTGTTTTCCAATCACGTTCTCGCTTGATTGTCCCCCAATTCTGCAAGGACAGATCCTTAACCTCATGGCTTCTCAACCTATTGGTATTTTGATCAATGTGTTGTCACTTGTTTCATGTCACATAATACACCGTGACAAATTTTCGAAAATATAAATGGGTCAAGAGAAATAAGTACAGAGGTATAGGTTTTTACACATATTGTGCCCTTCACTCAGTCCTCCAACTGACAGATGATGACTTTTGAGTTCTCAAGCAGGGCAATACTTGTATTTGGCTTCATGGTATCGGTTCGGCCGACATGTGTATGTCAATACAACAACCTGTATGAGTATTATGAGTAGGACTGTACGAGATGTCCCTTGATTGTCGAACCTCAGAGTCATAGATATTTTGCCTCTTGAAGATGCATGAAGTTATGAAGAGGAGAAAATAGTTCAGGAGATAAGTGTACATGAACATGTCACCGTTGGGCCCTAACAGTAAAAATATCTGTTTAGTCCATCTACACTAACCGTCCACAAGTAGTGAAATCCATTTACTTTTGACTCACTTTAGATAGCCTACCGGCTGTCTCAATTTAGACCTCGGGAACTTGATGTCAGATTTTTAGATCTCGGGAACTTGATGTCAGATTTCTATCCAAGCCAGATTCATTAAAATTTTTACCTATCCGGCCCAATATTTTTGCTTCTGCTTCAGAATCTCATCACCAAATTGTCAGATGTAATGCCAAGGTAGTTAACCGACCGCGAGACCAAAGTACTTCAGTGTGACAGGGAGATTTCCTTTAACGACACTGCCTGACTGTGAAGTTAATGAAAGGGCCGTTCGACCTAAAGGGCACCGCACACTAGCGATTTTTCGAGCGATTTTCTAGGCGACCGGCCTTGCGACCACAGAAGCGACTGGACATATTTTCAGTTTTTTTAGTTTTTGTTGACTCGTTTGCGATAAATGCTTCCTTGGAAGATCAGTGATGTCGTGGATGACATCAATGGTCGACCTCAAAGGTAATTATCGCAGGCGACGCAGTAGTCGCATCGGTAGTCGCCCCCATTTTAGTCGCCAGTGTGCGGAGCCCTTTAGGGTCGCATTCGAACGACTGACTCCACTTACAGAAAGGGTCCATTTGCTGCCACCGTTTTTACAGGGAAACCATCTCTTCTCATTTGCAGTGGGAGACTAATACGGTTGCTTGCGTCTCTCTAAGTAATATCCGTCATCTGATGGATGTAAGGAAACTGTAACAGAACAAAGTCTGAGCCAGCAGTGCTCAGCAATGCTTCTTCACTCGCCGTAATAATATAAGGAAGTCTTTGCCTGATTAGATGTCAAGAGTTGCTTTCAGCTTGGGAAGTGCCCTCACTGGCAACGGATGCCAGGGGCATCAGCAACATAATCATCACAAATAGAAGTTGTGTGGCCTAGCCACGTACCTAGGAAGGTAACTTGTTCCTCGTTTCAAATTGACAGGCGTAACACGACAAGAAACATACGCCATTATTGGACATATCGGGAGAAGATGATCAAAATCTTAAAGTTGCTCCTTGTGGCATTGTTGAACTCCACGATCCCCCTTTTATGTCTATAGAAACTACGTGCTGATATTATCCTGATATTGGGAAACTGGCATGCTGGCAGGTGTCCTGTGTTTGCCTCATTTATATTTTTATTCACGAGATCTTCGTCACATGCTCACTTACCCCAAGTCCGATAATGAATTTATCGCCCAGTGATCAACACGTCAGGTCAGTGGATCGATTCAGTCGTGCGTGATGGGATTATAAATACAAACAAAACTACAGTTGCTTCCCTGCTTCCCTTCCTTTCTTCCAAGGCCACTACACAGAATAGCGAAACTACATTTACTATGGCCATTGAAGCGATATTCTATCGTGATACCAGGGAAGGTGATATCAATCACTTTCTATCGTTGATGTTCGTGAGATGTTGGATCTTTTGCTCGTCCCTCCGGTGTGGAATGTCAATGGGCAAGAGCAGTTCTATGATGACACTGTTTGTGCGAATGATCGGGAACAGAATTTCTATCCTGTGACACCAGTTGATAATGATATTGTAGGATTCTGCCTCCATCATCATACTGTCAAGCGGGTAATATACTCGTGTTGTTGCTGCCCTGCTGGGTAGGCTTCAAATTGACCATTTGAATAGGTCAAAAATCATCCAGCTGAACTGTTTCACATTTGGCACATTGATTTTGAGTTATTTTCCTGCTCAGGATCGATTGTGGCGATCTATTTATGTAGAAGACAATCGACTGCTTCTTAGAAGACGATCGCCTGTTGCCCTTCCGCAGATGCTTTAGTCTTAGCGTGAAGATACATGTATTCATAGTTGTAATGTCTCCAGCGGGATGTCATGGAATAAGTTCCTGTTTTGAAGCGTTCGCTTGTGTGTGAGAGGAATCAGCGTCCTAGGAATGCAAGTCCGCCAAACAATAGCCCGCTATTGTAAGGCTATATTCGAACGGTCATGGTCTCTCTAGCCATATATTCTAATCCCACACTGAATAATGGGTCATATGAATGAAGATTAGTATTTAAATATTTTTACTTGAATTTTGCAATACAAATGCACTAGGCAACGCTAGTGTAGAAATCTGAGGTAAAAGCTTTTGATAGTCTGTATTCATGTGACCCATTAAGACCGGACTTTGGTTCCTGGGGGACTTGGATTTCTTTCACACGTGCCTCACTGAAAAGCGTTACACCGGCCTTCCCATTCCCGTGCCCCTCTTGTCGGAAGGGTTGCCAATCACATCCATCTCGATTGAGGGTCATTTTGTCTGTTGTTATATGTGATACTACTCAAGCACTGTCAAGGCTCTCGTATGATTAATAGCAAACTTTCTCGATATCTCTCTGGGATTGGATCCCTCCTTGATTGAAACATCAAATGTCCGTCTTCAGGGCATGTGTATAATGTCAACAATATGTAGCAAACAGGGGATGGTCGCCGGCTTTTATTAATCAAGCTTATCAGAAGGTGTAAGGTTTCCACAGTTTGACGTCGGTCGATGCAGTTTTGATCTTGAAATGGATTGCAAAACGTCTTGAAGGAGGAAAACTCGACGCTACCAACAATTACCCGAACTTGGTGGTTGATCTCCCAAGATTAGACCGTCTCGTCTTCCTCGTAAAAAATATTAATGTTTTCGAGAAACCATACATTACACGTATCTCCTTCAGTCTCCTCCCGTCGCATATTTCTCCCGTTATCTCGCAGTAAATGGAAATAATTGCCCTCGAGATACGACAAACAAGAGGCAGTGGATGCCCTAAAACATCAAGGACGTTCGAGACGGAAGTATACAGTGATAATATTATAGAGTTAGCCGACGTAATGTGGTTTAGTATGACACCACAGTTTGCTGTCCGGAGCAAATCTAAAGCGGTCAATACATTATCCATTAATTTTTTATTGCACGACCTGGGGCCCAGATGGGGTCATTTACTTCTGGCATGAGGGGTAGAAGAAAGATTGGCAATAATATTGCCCATTCTGTTCCTCATATTGTGCAATTGTGCCCATTCTGTTCCTCATATTCTCATATTGTGTAATAATATTGATCATGTATGGGCCGCCTAACTAGATGTTGAGACGGATGTTTCGAGCAGTCGTGATCATTGTTATTATGGTGAAGAATGAGAATTAGGCAAACAGACTCAGCGATGTTCAGTAGAAACGTCAGCTATGTCACATCTGAGTTCGTGCCCATTCCTTCGTCTTATAAGATGGCGACTTCCTCTGACAGGACATGTCGTACCCCGGCCCTACACGAGACAACGAACACAGCCAAACTGTCATTAAAGCTAAATCCTAGACAGGACTAGCTCGCAGGTAGAATCAACTGATTAGCTGTTGAATGATGAAAGTAGCGATCAGCACTTATTTCATTGATTAGATTTAACTTGCTTCCTGTTTTATACATTTTTTTACATTGCACTGCACACCATTTACTACGAAGTACTTTTGGCCATTGACGGGAGGCAGCGCCATACGCAGAGTGGTGCTTACTGTTGGCAAGTAATGTTGAACGTCATTTTTGCTTAAAAATATCAGCGTACTCCAGCCGATCATGAAATAACTGCACCGCCTCGAGTCACGAAAAAAAATGTACGCGGTTTTAAAAATGGAAACACTACAAAGAGAACAGGAAGCTACACACAGAGCTTAGGTAGTGCCTATCTCCGCTAGCTAATGGAAAACCAGTGAAGAAAAAAAATCGTTTTGGTAACAAAGGAAACCAATCATCTTTGGCCTTGGGGGCAGGTGGGTAAAACAAGGCAAAATGGAAATAATCGACGATTGAATGACTATCAGTTGAGGAGGACATGCGCACGCGGAGGGTTGAAAGGAAAGCTAAGGGGCAAACTGAATACATGTACCAACATTTGCATGATGGGGTTGTTTTGCCACCAGCCTTGACGTTTGTTAGGGGTCAAATCCATCGTGGAAGACTGTGCAGCGGGAAATTGGGACTCATGATGAGGTTATTGAACTGTTTATATGTTCAGAACGAGACGGTAGTCGTTCTCCAAGCAAAAAATCTGGCTGACACCCCTTCAGCCGGGTGACATATAGCGAACATCATTAAACGGCAAAGGCTTCCCACCTCGATTGAGCTGATAAACCTTAGCAGAAATGCCATCAAATAGAATGAAGATGGGGTGTCTGGGCCAATCGATGGTGATACAAGTTGCGCTTCCACTACAAAAAAAGCCGGTATTTGTCCGCTCTTGTTCTGCTTCCATTACAGAATTGCCGGTTTTAATAAGTCCGGTTCTATTAAGTGCGGATCTATTTAGTTTGGATAGGTCATGCGCAGTCGCAAGCGACCGTGGAGCCACCTGTAGCCGAGCATAATACTACAAATAGATCCGGTGTTATTGCCATATCACTACAAAATTTATCCGCATCTAGATTCGGAGTATGATCGGCTATGCTATCCGAACTAAATAGATCCGCACTTAATAGAACCGGACTTATTAATCCCGGCAATTCTGTAATGGAAGCAGAATAAGAGCGGACAAATACCGGCTTTTTTGTAGTGGAAGCGCAACTTATGCTGTCCGAACTAAATAGATCCGCACTTAAAAGAACCGGACTTATTAAACCCGGCAATTCTGTAATGGAAGCAGAATAAGAGCGGACAAATACCGGCTTTTTTTGTAGTGGAAGCGCAACTACACTCACCGTCCACCAATTAGTGCAGGAGGTGTGATGGGAATGAGAATGTTGTGGCTAAAGGCCCACGAATAACGTCAGACTCCCTTGTGATCAGTCTTGCATCATCCTGAGAATCTCAGGTCATTTACGGTCGTACCCTCCCTCAATGCCCTGAGGACATCCACCCCGTTTCGGTGGATTAGAGGGACATTCCCACATGTGTACTCGCCAATTGTAATGGTTTCAGCTATTCCTTTGAAACTTTGCACATATCTACCTCTAGGCTATAGCAACTCACACACAAAATTTTTAGTGAAATCTGAGTCTTGACTAGGGGGCCAAAACAAAAAAAACATAAAATGTTATTTATTTCGACTTCCTACATTAACAAAGTGACGGATCTTCGTCAACTTTAATGACGATACATAACATAATACTTTTATATGGCAATTTGGCGTACTACGCTGTCAAGCCAGGCGGGCACAGTGCCATTGGCACTATTTTTTTATGAATTAACCTACGAATCACGATGGAAGGTTGTCATCGACCTCTTACTTTTTTGCCCTCCTTTTGAGTTTGTAGATATGAAGAGCAGAAAAAATATCTGCAGTGAGATGAATAAAAAAGAGCTCATACTATGCGAAAGTGTAAAGATCATGTCATCATTCAACATTCTGCCAGGTAACATGCGAAGAAATTCTGACTTGATCTAACAAGGTCGCGATAAAGCAAAAGCAGAGCTATTTTAAATGGGATTTTCACTCAAATATTGATTTCACCTGTCAGAGAACGCTGGGAATCCTGATCAGTTTTCAAAGTGAACTCCATCTGTCTGCATGGTAAAGTCTCTTTAATTCGTGATCGGCTCCACAAGGACAGGTTCGTGTAATGACGTGTAGTTTCTTTGATTCTGACGTCTGCTTTCATTTTCTTTAGAAATCACCGCGTACAGCTAATGGGTCCTATGAATAAGCTAGCCGTGCCCGTGCATCAATCGTCGCACCGTCAGGAAGACGGGCGAATCTGCGAGACTGGTGTTGACGTCATTTGGCTCATCGATAGATAAACAAATCCCCAACTGCCCTACCCACGATAAGTGCAAATCCTAGACCTCCAAAAAATAAAAGAACTGCTCGTTTACAGGAAGTATTTTAAGACGAGGCTTCGTTAGGTAGGAGCCCGGATGTGCGCGTGGTGCGTCGTGAATTGGTTCTCAACATGGTTCGAAAACCATTTTGGTTCCCTCAGTCACCGCTAGGTTGAAAGGTGACTTCGGTGGCTACCGCCATCTTCGGGGCGAATTTTTCGCCCCGATGCTATTTTTAGAAACAGAATGACCTGATTAGAATGGGGGAATCCCAAACAAACCCACGTGTTCAGAAAATGTCAACTTATCCTGCCGATTGGCAGGATGTCAGACATGTGACAAGGGAATCCCCAAATTATGATAATGAGTCTCAACAAAATGGCGGTCGCTACCGAAGTCACCTTTCAACCTACAGTTCATTCCACTCCCCAGTGGCGCGGGGTTTATCAACGATAGCTCCGCAACGGCTGGGTCAAATTTGACGAAACATACGTCAATCGACTTGTCTTTCTTGCCGGTATCTTTCTGCTATTTTCATTTTTCTCGTAAGGCCGACATAACGGATCCCTTTCTCAAAACCCATTTCATTTCGCCATGGTGTTCAGTGCAGTTTACACGTGCGCGATGCATTGCGTCATTTCAAAATGGCCGCCATTTCGGCGGCCGTCAACACAAACTGTGATTTGTGAAGGAACTTTTGTCTGTCACGTTTTGCGGGAAAATAACAGTGATGATGGCTGTAGCGCCAAAAAAGACAAATCGATTGATGTATGGTATGTCAAATTCGGCTCAGCCGTTGCAGAGCTATCGTTGATAAAACTCGCGCCAGTCGGAACTGGAATGGAGAGTAGCGGTGACTGAGGGAACCAAAATGGTTCGAAAACATGCTCTTGTTCAAATAGTCATTATATTTTCATCAGGAATCCCTGGCAGGTCTGTTGATCGATCATTCGGTCCTCCAATTTCTATTCGTCGATGCATGATGCCACTGCAATATGCGGATGTGATCTGATAACGAACGGATCACTCTTGGAGAAATTTGCAAAATATAATCATGCCACAGTTGGACAGACTTGATTAATTACTTAGCTCATTCATGGATTTCGCCCACACAGCTGCCTCAGACGTGGACAGCGACGGTGGGCCCACCATGCTTCGAAAATCTCATAACCATGCCTGCATGATCCACACCCACCCAGGTTGCATCACCTGCCAGGGCGCGAATTTTTTTTTCCCAACTGATATATCCATTACGACCAACTTTTTTTCCCAACCTATATAGCAAAAGCTAATCCTAATTTTAATCCTATAATCCTCATACTACTCCCAACACTAACCCTAACCCTAACCCTAACACTAACCCAACCATTAACCCACCATTCACTTCGTAAATTTCATTTCGTAATGGATATACTGGTTATCTATACTGGTTGGGAAAAAAAATTTGCTGCCAGGGCGGTGTGTAGCCTTGGGAAACCGAGACAAGACGGGATAATGAACTGATAATATTTGTCGCGAAGGCTCTTAATTTCATCCGGTATTGCGTTACCATTCGCGGAATAATATAATAAATAGATTTTGTATGACACGTTAAATCCATCTTAGTCCATCATTTCCTTTTTTGGTTGCATTACCTCTGATTTAGACCATCATGATCAGGAAACTGTCATTATTCTTGTTCTGAATTCAAAATATGAAAGCTGCTTATTGAATCGACGAAGACAGGATCAGCTTGATAGTGCCACGTCCCCGATCAAATATCACATTTAAGCCCAGCACGTCTGAAAGCAACGTAGAAATCAATATTTCAGCAAGAGAGAGGTCAATTATAACGTATCGGTCCAAGTTTGGTGTTTAACCTCTGTCTCCTTCAGAGATCGGGTCCTGGATAAACACTGATCAAAAGGGCGTGCAGCGGACAGTGACATAATACCAGGGTAAATCCATACTCTTTCACTGATAATCAACTGTGTAGAGAGCTATTTGGCTCAAAAATCGTTAAAATATGGAGAGACATGTTAAACAAATTGAATTTTACGACAGCAACAGTTGCATCGACGGCGAGCTGGCAGCAAAAAAATTAGTCCTCGCTCCACCCGGACAAAAAACATACACGTTTGTTGCTAATTTGATGTTCTCTGTATTAATAACTGTGATTTGCGTTAAATTTTCCAATGATAATTATTTTGATGTTGCAAAAAAATTTGTGAAAGACTCGTCTTGTTTGAAAAAAGCAAACGGAATCTATAGATAACTGGCAGTGTTTGCTGTTGTTCACTCAATTTAAACGGACATAGTACAGGATCTTCTGCTATCTTTCCTTGATGTCGGGTTCTGAATCATCTGGATGTCGAAGAATGAGACAACATCCCGACGGATATGAATTGTATCTCACATCTTTGTTTCATGTAAAACAGAGATAAAAAGGCTTCCTTTATCAACTTTCTTAGGCGGGTTTCGTGCCTTGTATCAGTCATGTCTTCACAGAATAGATAAGCAACCATGCATTTGTCGTATTAATACATAGTCATGAAATCTTTTGTAAGAGTAACCTTTATTTTGTCATCTTTGTTTCGTAAGAAAGAATATCGCCTGGTGACTTTGTTATCGATGGTAACTCTTTTGACAGCAGTGTCACGCCGTGTTGTGCCATGTTGAAAAAAAAATCAGATACCTTTTTATTAGATTTTATACAAAGAACGTATAAGAACAGACAGCATTGTTGATTCCATGCGTACATTGCATTACAGGCTACAACGGAGGGAAAACGGTAGTAATGTCTTTGCTATTTGCTGTGCATATGTCCTTCAAACGTTGAGAGGGTACATGTACATGTACATTGTACGACTTCACGTATCTTTTTTTCGAGATATCCCCGCGTGCTTACGACTGGCGCCTTTGTGTCTGCTCTGTTGGCAGTATAAAGGGACTGGAAGACAAATCTGACGGCGAGCATCCATTTGAATGGTCCTCTAATTCGAAATTACCGTATACATGTATCATCAAAGAATGATACATTGTATACATGTAGAGTACTGTGTAACTGTAATGATATCTACATGTATACTGATATAATGATATAATGACACTATAATACATAATTATAATGAGAATTTCGGCCTATTACTATTTTTCAAATATTTTATCTCCATACTTTTTATTTCAATTATGTCAATGATATAATGATATAATCATACTGATATAATGATACTGAGTGCTGGCAATTGATGCCTTATGCGAGGGTCCCCCGTGGGTTCGAATCCGGTAGGAAGCTATGTCTTTCACCTTAGAAACCTGTAGTTCATGCCCGTATATCATCTGATGTAAAAATTCCTACTATCGCAACTATAGAGGTTCACAGGAATCTATTGTTTTTATTAATAGTGATGTTTTTACTGGCGCGTGTGGTTAAATTCCGAGAACACGAATCCAGACTGAAAGACCTAATTAGCAGAATATCCATTCGTTCAGTATCATTACACTAATTGCAATTATTTGTTCTTGGAAAAGACCAGTGTGTCCAACTTATTCTAGCTGCGGCATTCCTATGCTGATAATCCCTGCAATATGGGACAATCGCGTAAAGCAATCATGTATTAAGCTCTTCGATGCCGCTGTATAGTCAAGCTGAATCACAAGTTAATAATTACATTTCCAACAAGCCGGAATCCGATAGTCCATTGAGATGGGAGATTTTCCAAACATTCCACAATTGTCAAATAAATATTCAATACTCGATGTACTCTTCGCCAAAACAGTTAAGAGTCCACGTTGCGATGGCTAGCCATCATTTAACTTGTTGATGGCCGAATGCAAGTAACCATTACCCGGAATCACCCTTCGAGATCGGAAATGGTCCACATACATGTAACTTTGAGATAAATACCAGTGTATTTCATCCTCTGAATCCGCCGCTATATTAAAGGCGTTGAGTCATGTACAGCAGTGAGCTTTCGCAACGGTCCGGTTAGCCTACGGCAAAGTTTAGCGAGGATTCCTTCCATATAAAGCCCACTCGGAATAGAAGAATCATCGCGAAACATTGGCGGAGGCCTAACCACCGACCGGCCCATTGCGAAAAGTTATTAACCATTTTGGTTCCCCCAGTCACCGCTACGTTGAAAGGTGACTTTGGTAGCTACCGCCATCTTCGGGGCGAATTTTTCGCCCCGATGATATTTTTAGAAACAGAATGACCTGATTAGAATGGGGGAATCCCAAACAAACCCACGTGTTCAGAAAATGTCAACATGGCCGATTGGCAGGATGTCAGACATGTGACAAGGGAATCCCCAAATTATGATAATGAGTCTCAACAAAATGGCGGTCGCTACCGAAGTCACCTTTCAACCTAGCGGTGACTGAGCGAACCAAAATGGTTATTAACAACGAGGTCCAAATCCATCGAACTGTTAAGTCGATACCTATTCCCCTGACATTACGTGTGGGTTACATTCGTCGCTGTGCCAATGGGCAGGTTATCAGGCTAGGGTAAATGTTCATGGAAATGTCAAGGGATGGAACATACCTGCTAATTTGTTTCTAGAAGCGTATCAAAGAAAGGGAGTGTCAAAGGTTTGCGGGTCAATCGGGGCGTCGCTGGCGCTGATGTGATATCATAAAGGAATCATGAATCATGAACTGCGAACCATGAAGTAACTGAGGGATACACTTCATTTGTTGGCACCAGATGTCTCTCACTGCCTGAATTTTGGATTTACACTGTACGTAATAGTTGGGAGCTTCAACTTTTTATGGTGGTGGGATACCGGGTACCGGTACATGAATCTGTCAACTTGATGCCTTGAATTCCATTTCTGAGGATAACAGAGCTATTGTCAGCACTATCAGTGATCCATGTGCAAATGTAAGCCTGTTCAAATGTGCACAGATGACCCTGCCACACCATCGTTCGTGGGGTTCTCATAAATTCAGTCTGTTCTATCATCATATCAACTAGTCATAATTCCACAAAATTTGCACTAAACATGCAGAAGGATCTTACCCATCATATAAAAGAGTGAGAAATTTAAAGGGATACTGCCCACATTTATAAGATGCTAAATTTGCAAGTTGAATCTTTATGTTTGATTCCTTTATGGTGAGACATCAATCAGCGTGGAAGCGAATGACGTAATGTACATGTACATGTACATCGATGTGGAAGAGACATAAACCTCCTAGTGACTTAAAATGTGACAGAGCGACATAGCTATCTAAGAAGACAGAGAAATGAGAAAATATCATGATTTTAAAATTAATGCGACCTTTATGAAGCGGGCGAAGTGAACTGAGTGAGCGTAATCTTGAAGTTTTATCGTGAGCTTTGTGACAAACACTGCGAGGCGGGAGCATCACAATTACGTTAATAAAGCTTATCAAGCATCATCAAAATGATTCTAATGTGATGCATTATTAAAACATTGACTTGCCATTCTCATCATTCGAAAACAAGTTCTTAAATACTCGTTCATAGTTGTCGATGTGATTAGCTCTATAATGCACAGTGCCAGGGGCACTTTGTCATTTTGGGCTGGTCCAAGTAGATTTACACTCATGTGCTTTATGAATGAAGTGTTCAAGGTCACAACATAATCACTGATGTTTTAACGGGGAATTTGTTACGATAATAGTTTTCGAAAATTGTTATCAGAGCCTTTGAAATGAATTCGCTAATCCGAGTCGCATCCTGTAAAGCCAGAGGCTTGCTACCGAAACGAAGCTTTGTTATTAGAAGAATATTGAGAATGTACTAGTTGACGTCTGGGCCGGTTTCTTCAAAGGACATCAACCTTGACAAGGTATAAAGTTTTGATTGTTGGTTTTTATGGTCTCCATTGATATTGGATTTTGATGTAAAAAATTAAGTGAACTTTAGGTTTAACCTTGTGTGTATTAACGTTCATGATGAAATATCGTAAGTTAGTTGTTAAGTATTAGGGAGTTTAAGAAATCAAACGATAAACGTTAACTTTACGACAACGTTATTTTTCGTACCGAAAATGCAATACCGGTATATAATCTCGTGAATTCGCAGTATGAAAAATAACGTTGTCGTAAAGTTTTTATCGTTTGATTTCTTAAACTGCCTATTGCCTGGGAGAGATCAACGTCATTCGGCCTCTTATGAAAGAACATAAAAGACTAAAAAATTAACCTTTGGAGCAATGCGAGAAACGCCAGAAAAAAGCTGGTATAAAACTACAAAAAGGATGATGGTTTATCGATGCCTTCGGAAGATTTAGTCTTTGATGGCGCCATGTTGATGGTATCAATGAAAAAAACTTGTGAATTGCTGGCCAGTCATGCGTTCATCAAGTAATCAATGGACCGAAAAGGCAGATTGGTAAAAAAATGAAAGAATGAGAATGGGCGCTAAAATGAACGACATTAGAGATATTTTGCAATCGCCCGGAGAGACCTACGACGACAAACATTCCTCATCCAAGTGACCGGACTGGCCAGAGTACCCACCTATTCAGGTATATCAGATATATCCAGTGGCAGGCAGCCTGCCACTTTTGGACACTTATACTGAGGGGTGTACGCTTAGGTTACGATTTTCTATTGACTGAGTGCACCCGAACAATAGTTAGGTGCCGTATAGTCGTTGGTCTAGCCGGGCGATTGAGAAAACTCACTGGCTTCCTGCATGTTTAATTGTTTGTCGCTGTTCACTATGTGATACAGTTGTCGCTAGGTTCCCATTTCTGATCACGCGAGGCATCCGGGGAGGGCAGTATCCTGCCCAGAAAAGCAACTAATCTGTTAAGGGGTAATACACGTCTGTGGTAATCCTGTCACTGGGATTATTCTGTGTCTGACATCTATATGGATTACACGTATCTGTGTGGACACCTATAAAAAGAGTGCAAGTGGATAGGCCTAACCACCGGGCGTGTTCCAAAACTTTCAGAATATATAAATTGTTTATAAGAACTCATATTATATGTATACTAAGTTAATCAAAAGAATATCACTCCTGAATCTCTCGGACGGCCTGTCGATTTTAGTATCTCCCCTGGTCAGATGACGACTACCGGTACGTAAATGGATTCCTCACGAATTGATGGATATGTCATCTGAGATAAGGTACACTTTGCTCCGAATAGCCTAATTGTTGAAGAATGAAACGTGACTCTGGCTTTGGTTCTTATCCAAGGAAAACACGGGGAAGATTTAATTATGATGCATTCGAAGCGGATCATTCCAATATTTCTTTGTCATGTTCCCGAATCGCGTAATTGATTAAACGGCATCAAATTCTGCCGAACAGGGGAAGTTCTGTGATTGAGAATAAGGCCGGTTCTTTTTTTAGTAAACTGGATACTTGAAAACGCAAGTAACTACGTTGTATGGTCTCAAAGCGAGGGTACAAGGGGGGTACAAATAAGAGAAGTGTTATGTATGAGAGATCAAAGGACATGATCTACTGGCTATGAAGAGATATGTGAAATTATTAAGAGTGTGTGTACCATGTACATGTACGTGTACATGTAATAATGATCCAATATCCTGAGAAACTATCTTAGAACTACTTTTCTGCTGTATGTGATTTTCTGCACCACGCACTCCGCACTGAACTGTTTCATCTGATGGCTTCGGTCTTACGAAATAAACATATACATACATGCATGTAGAATTATTCAAAACAGAAAATGAAGAAAGTGGATTTTTTATCAATAAGTCCTGGTAAAAACGACTCTGCTTTGCGCCACCTGATGAGTCTGGCTTATCAATTTCCGCTTTTACCCTCATTAGAGGAACGCCAATATTCCGACCCCTGGAGTTATCACCGTACATTTCCAATACGGTTTCGATATCTCAGGAAGGCTTTCAGGATGATTCATTGTTGCAATGAGCGTAAAGTCCGTACTGATTGCATGTCGGGGAGATAATGGGGAAAACATCATATTTTTTCATTATTTCTCATATCATTTTGCCACCTGTGATATCTGAACATGTCACACTGTCAATAACTAGACTTTAAGAAGAAAAACTGCACTGATCCATTCTGGGGTATGATTTGTGACCAATTGCTACTTTTTAAAAATGCATGTTGCGCTTTATTCCCCCAACGATGACTTCCGTATCGGCCAAAAAACACCTGCTCGGCTTTTATCCCATCAGCAGCGAATGATGTAACTCATTTTTCTTAAGAGCATGTTTCATGGCCGATGCTAAAAGCGTGTTCTTAATGGCAAAAAGTTGAAAATAGCGGTAATGGTCCTGCTTCCGTAATCGTGTATGATTTTTGATAAAGTGTTTCTTTGGCTATTATCATGAATGGTAAAATCGTGTACTCAGGATCAATGGTCTGTGGAATCTTGCTTCGTATTCGGAATGGAGTCGTAGCGAGTTCCGGCGGCATCATTTTCTTTATGTGACTGAAATTGGAAGTTAGCCTTGTTTGGAGCGTCGTGATATCGATAGCTTACCATTTCCCATTGGCGAGGACGGAAATGACTGGATTCAGTTGCTGCGGACTTTGACGACTGCAATTAGAGTGGAGCTGAACAGCGACGCAGAACCACAGCTTTTGTATTACATGTAGCATAGTAATGAGCAAGGGAAACACGATTTCGCATATTGAGCCTAAATCTCAGAACAAAACTTTAGCGCATAATAAATTCCATTCCTTGGCAATAATTCTTTTAGGTCAACTCCTAATCTGAACTTTTTTCAGTAGTCATTTTTTCAATAAAATCTGGTTTTGTGTCGAATAAACTAAGTATCTCGAAAAAAACATTGTTTTTTTAAACTAAGGATTTCTTCTAATTTTTTTCAAAACGAAAAAATGTAGCTTTTTAAAGAAAAGAACACAAAACATTAATCATTGGACAGCAATCTGCTTACCATAGGCGCAGTGTTCAATGACAGCAGGTGTGGTGTGCGAGTCTGATGTCACCATTATTCTGCATTTTCCTCATGGG
>NMRB01000232.1:950-11898 GCA_002633025.1 Notospermus geniculatus | reverse complement strand
GGCTATTTACATTTCTTACACTTCATCTTCTCTCTGTTTACTCTGCTCTTTTGTCGGGTCTGTTGTTTACATACTCTGTGGGCCGTTTTATCTTGTAAAGTGCTTTAACTACTGTCTGGTCCTCAGGTCATACGTCATTGTACTTTTACAGGTGGATGTCTGGTGACCTTTCGCAAAAAAATATTTGACGCTTGAAACTTTATTAGGAACCAAGTCAAGGAATGCCTATAAATTATTTTTATAAATTATGCCTATAAATTATATTTCACCCATGGGATCGTAATTCGTTTACCATATAGACTAAGGTGATTATGATGGCTTTGTCTATTGATTTTCTTGAGTTCCAGACGGATAATGTACGATAAATTGATTCAGACAAACATGTTCATATTCCAGTAATCCCACCTCAGTGATTTCGTATTATCCTTTAATCGAAATTTACCGTACGTTATTAGGACGTATTTTATTGAACCGTTGGCCGCATTCCACCTGATATTGTTTGAATTATCAATATACAAAGGGAAGCAGGTGGCTCTGATTGATTTCAGGATGATAGTAATGGAATGTGAACCTTTGTAAAGCCGGGTATTAATGCCTGCGACACACCATGTATGATATTCAATTACCAACATGTAATGAAAACTAAACAGCCCGGGGTAGATCATGAAATCCATCAACTCAACTTGCCGATTGACGAGGTACAGCGATGATGTTATAGAAAAATAGAAAGTTTCATCAATTTCTTATCTGAAAATGCTGAATAAAAGTTTTTCTCGAAAACCAATGGAGGCGGGAATACTAGGAATGCAGGTCCAGGTGTCAACAATCTACTATTGTAAGGTTATATTGGAATGACCTAATCACTCGTTGAACAATAAAACTGGACTTAGATTCCACGGTCCATATTAAAAAAAAACTACTTAAGTCTAAGTATCACACTTAGACTTATTAAACTACTTACGTCTTAAATGTGACACTTATCATTTGTTCAACGCAAAAGATAAGTATCACACTTAGACTTAAGTATAGTTTTATGAATGGACTGAGGGCCCATATTCATAAAAATACCAAGTCTAAGTGTTCACTTATCCTTTAAAACGTAAAAGGTATGTTCAACACAAAAGATAAGTACATGTACATGTATCACACTTTGACTTAAGTGTGTTTATGAATATGGACGGGGGGGGGGGCCTAGAATCCTGTCACACCAGTTTCTAGCTGCAGACAGTGAAAACATCCAGACTCTATCCTGGCAGCATGTCTGTTCGTTCATGAGATGATTAGGTCGGACCCCTGTTCAAAAATGCCCAAATTCGTATACACCGAAGCAAAAAGCAACTGTACACTGTAATAGTAACACTCGTAGGTAAGAAATGACATTTGTTTAAAACCCATGTGCATGTAGGCCCTATATATTATTTTGCACAGCGTCAGTGTTTTACAATGGAGAAGATAGATTGTAAAAATGCACTTCTTCACTCGTTAACTGACTGTGTAGAAATTTACTTCGTGTGGTCATCAAAAATGTACCATCCAAAATCAATAAAGTGATCTTTGGGCACCATTAATCTCCAGCAAAAGTACGCTAATATTAAATTAAACTAACCTACAATACCCAAACAGACTATAAGTCCATGTATAACAAAGTTACGAAGCTGATACAATGTACGATAGATACGCCAACGCATGGAAAGATGTTTCTGTTGAAAACTTATCGAAGTGCTTTACTTACCGTACACACTTTGTGGCGTCTCGATCTCTTTTACGCTTGGTGCAACATCAAATTATTCCATAGAAGAAGNTGCCAGGGTCAGATCTACATGTAGCAATCCCCAAAAAGGGGTGGTGGTGGTGGTGGTGGTGGTGGTGGTGGTGGTGGCGGCGGCGGCGGCGGCGGCGGCGGTGGTGATGTGGTGGGGAACCCAAGTGGGCAAAACCTTGTTGACCAAGGGATCTTAAAGGGAATATTCTTAAATGCAATTTCCTGGCATTCCATCTACAAACACGTGTTTTTATGTCACGTCCTCCTCGGTACGTTTAGTCAGTTTTTGGTTTCTGAAAAAAAGGGGTTGTTGGTGGAAGGCACTGGTCGCATTTCATGCCTGTTTGATGTAGGTTACATTTGCAATCATTCCGTGATGGCAAAGACTCGTTATTCGTTACATGTACAGTCATGGACATTAGTTTATCTACACCTGATACTTTGAATATTTGAAAAATTACTGGGCCAATTTAAACACGGTTTGTTGCATATAAAAGTACATCTTGTTGGTCATATTTCTTCATCAAAATTTTCGAAATTTGAAAATATCGTAATTATGCAATAGGTCATCAGAAAAAAACACTAAAAATCAAACTTCTTATTATGAAATATTTTTGTGATTTTTGTTGCAGATGTGATAGAGTGGAGCTTTCTAAGGATTCTGGGCTTTGTTTCATCAAAATATGTTGAGTGGTTGCCGAGATATTTGAGATTATCAAAATTTTGATATTTTGATATTTTCGTGTTTTGTAGGATATTTTGATGCCATTAGATAAAGCTGACGTCAGAATGTGGATTTACAAAATTTTGGAACTTTTTGCCTTAACTGGGCAGTAATATAGCGTATTTTTCAAAGTATCAAAATATTGATAGTTTGAAAAACATGCTTAACTTCTAACCAGTTTCCGCTAAACGTTCCAAAACTTCATACTTCTTGGTTTTTAGGTGAGCTCCGTCTACTGATATCAAAATTATGTGAAAATTTGAAAAATCCCAAATTATCGAAATTTTGGTAATCTCAAATATCTCAGCAACCACTCAACAGATTTCGATGGAACAAAGTCCATGATCCTTAGAAAGTTCCACTGTATCAAAACTGCAACAAAAATCGCAAAAAAATTACATAACAAGAAGGTTGATTTTAGGATTTTTTCTGATGGGCTATTACGTAATTTTGATGCAGAAGTATGACCAACAAGATGTACTTCATATGGAACAAACCGTGTTAAAATTGGTCCAGTAGTATTTGAAATATTCAAAGTATCAGGTGTAGATAAACTAATGTCCATGACTGTACGTGTGGTACTCAAACAATATTTGCCCTGTAGTCAATTTTCTCATTACTCTTTCTGCATTAAAATCTTAAATACTTCGACCTCCATGTAAGCAAGAAGTCAATCTCCAGAATTCACGAATTTTCGACCCCAACCGGGGTCTTTTTCAAGTGGAACTTTACAATCTGAAACTCTAGAAAAGACTTGAACTTCCACTTGAAAAAGACCCCGGTTGGGGTCGAAAATTCGTGAATTCTGGAGATTGACTTCTTGCTTATTATCATTTTGTGTGTCAATTTTGTGCTATTCTGTATCTTCGACCTCCATGTACCGGCTTTATTCCTTGTAGTAGGACCTAACTGTAATCTTATCGGAGATGCATTATACATGTAATGAATAAAGCACGAATTATCTCCTATATTCCATGCGCAAATCTCTTTGGTCAACTTTGTGAGTGTTTTGATGGAAATTTCACGGAGTATGCACATAGCCAAATAAGGCTGCAACGATTTAGTGAAGCTATCAATCCTGATTTATTACTAAAGTGTCCTTCATCGCTTACGGGGCTGTTGGCGCCTTCTACCTTCAGTCAATACTGATACCCTATGAATGGCTATCAAAGGACCGGATATCGCTGGCTGCGGTTACATTTGTATAGATGGTACCCTGTTTAATGTCATCAGGAGCGAGGATATTCTATTTCCTTTTGGTAGAAAATATAGATCGCCCTGTTCAATAGGATAAAAGCCCAGCCCAGTCATGCCTTGGAATAGATCCACCCTCTTCTGGTCGTAACTTATATACACATTATTCACTGAGGCATTGATTGAGTCATCTGAAGATTCTATAACCTTTAAAACGTATTCAAGTTTTAAAAATCCCAATGCCGTCATCCGAGTGAAAATCGGAACCAGCTAAAAAATCTTTTCACATGCTTCACAATGAATGCATAGGTCGTTAGGGTCTACCTATTGATTTTGTTTTGACATGCCGGTGTCTTCTTACATGTACCTAAGGATATCGTTGATGTTAAAGAAAGTCTGAATTTTGCGAGTGAGGCCAGCGAATTTGCATAGTACTTCTTCAATCTCCGACTCTTTCTTGCTCTTCCCTACTTTTTTACGTTGGTTGCCATCTGTCTACAGCTGGTTAAAAGTCTTTATTGAAATTTGGCCACAGGTTGCTGTGAGGCCAAAGTTACATTTACTAAATTGTAACTTTGACATCAAGTTCAAAAAGTCCATGGTGTATAAACAGCTGAACGAACAGTTTGAAAATAACCTGGAGAGCACCCCCTCCCCCCCCCCAATTGACTCAATTTTAAACCCTTGGTTGGCAATTAGATCTGTTGTTGGATTATTTATTAGAGCACCTTCGGCTATGTGTGAGATGGGAGCTGAACAGGCAGAGCGAGGATTAGCTTCGTGAATAAGTCATGAAGTGAATGCGGGTATAGGTGAGTTCCATCACCAGGGATGTCAGCTTGGAATGATACCTCTCTATAGAAAAAAAGAAAACAAGTCTCACTGTAACCCTTGAGTAATTTGTAAAAAAACAGGTGATGACAAAAAACCCTTATGAAAGCCTGATTAACTTAATTACTAGTAATTCACTTTTTTCTTGTCACCTTCTGTTACAATCATGTAGATGTCCAAGGACGCTGTTGTATCGACTAGTAAAAAAAATGGTGCGCCATTGTTCCAATTTGTTAAAGCGATGTGTCAGCGAAAAAATTTGAATGAAAAAGGGGACGAATATTTGTTTACAAACACTCATTTCCTGCATTCTGATTGGCTGTGAAGGCAATGTTTACAAACATCATCGTTCTGTTTACAAAACGACTGTCGATTCGCTTTAAATAAATGGCGGTGGATGAATATCAGATTCTTTAGGAGATGTGCACCTTGGGACAAGACTGATTTGACGATCAGAGTACATATAACAAACTGTGACTATGGTCACTAGAGGGTTGGACCTTCTTTCTTTTCATGGCGATGTATTTGGCGAAGTTTCTGTTTTTGCAGCACACAGTCGAGAAATACATGCACAAGAACACGTACATGTACTAATCTTTACTGCATTTTAAAAATATTACGTTAATGGTACTGGACATCTAGATAAGTTAAGAAGACTTTTTCCTGATTGAAGTCCTGACTCCAGCTATCAAATAAATGTGTTTGTAAGCCTCTTACTCTGAGCTGCAGCCAATTTTCCTAGTAACAACCAAATCCTAGCCATGTGGATATCATCAAACAGGTTGTAATGGAGAGAAGCTTTGGAAGGGCAGGAACTGATCCTGCGATGAAAAGAATATAGTGCAGTGGCTTCAGTACATTCACCAGATGAATTGGCTCAATCACGAAGTTGCTGATGTATAAAGTAGTATGGTGAAATATTGTTCTTAGGAAGTGTGATTAACTGGGGGCCTTAAAAACGGTAAACCGTCTAACACCAATCTGCCTGTTGATAAAAATTCATCGGCACCATTTACAACTTGTAAATGGTGATTAGGAGTGTTGGCCGTTGATAGTAGTGTTATCAGTGAGGTTTCGCCAATCTGACGAAACACGAAGTACGAAATACGAAATTCAACTTCATTTCCAGGACCTAACATATTTCTGGAGGTGGTTGGTACCACAAAAGTCCCTGCGGCCATTGCTTCGTTTAGCACACATGTTGTAAGACCGAGAGAGTTATGGTGTATCTTGAATTTTTACGAAAGATAAATTTCAAATTTTAATATACACCGTTATTAACTCTATCGGTCTAACGTCATACGCTGAAAGACGCTCTTGCAGCAGGCGATAGGCCCTACATGTATTTGTGGTACCAACCATCTCCTGAAATACATTACGTCATGGAAATGAAGTCCAATTTCGTATTTCGTACTTCGTGTTTCGTCAGATTTGCGAAACCTCACTATTGACGTAACAACTAGTCTTCTGATCAGCAGGCAGATGCACGTCACGTGCAGCCGACGGAAGGTTCTAAAAAAGTTAAAATGGTACAACCAACACCAGCACACTACGTATTAACGCTGCCCTCATAGTGATCGGAGGGAGTACGTTTATTACAGGAAGACACACTGTACGATGTGAAATAACCAACGATTTTGCTGAACAGCGGCTGCGCGATGTCTAGGTTTTCTGCGGTAGAAAACCAAGTTGTGTCAAAAAACCAGTCCAACAAATTGTGGGCGCTCAATGCAGCGAAGACAATCTAGTTGAATCTAGGCTGCAGTCGAGAGATATTATTTTTAACTTCCATATAATACATCCATCACATGATCGGGTGGTGGGAAATAAGGGGGCACAAGAAGGCCAGTTTCACGACTTACAGTTGGTCGAAATAGGGCTTCTCATATTGCAATAATTGCCTTTATTTATTTTGTCGATGGGCAACACGCCAGTTGTTCTACTGCGGGCGGTTAGGTTACACCAATCGAGTACTTGTATCTCCTGCGAAATTAATACAAATTGCTTCATACATGCATGTACTGCAGTATTATATCGTCAGAAAAGGTCAATTTTGTACGATTTTTAAAAAAATTAACAACTTTGACCGAGTTCGGCGATTATTAAGAGTCAAATTACACTGTATCAATGATTATCTTTCCACTGACATACCCAGCTTCATGTTTGTCAAAAGAAAGATGTTATCTTTCAATAATGGGAACACTATTATACATGTATCGCTGTGTCGTCCTCAAAGCAATCCCGGAAAAGCAATGAAGAGTTATGTGCCTATTAGCCATCAGTATCAACATCCCCAAATCAATAGTCTCTTGTTACATTTTACGACACAGCCTCATCTAATTGACTGAGAGAACTAATATCGGGCTTCACGCCTCGCCGACAAATCTCCGTAGTCTACTTCCTTTATTGTTTTTGACCGAACAAATTCACTAAGGAACTTAATGTCAACCGTATTCTGTGACTAAGCGTTATGACTTCTATGTTGGTATAGGTTTCCCATAAGAGCATATTTTCGTGTGACGTAGAATATACTACCCGAAAGGTTTTGCAGGCAAGCTGCCTAATATAATACCTGTAGGTTAGGCATTCATCCCAAGAATGTCTATCATGTTAGGCATTTTGCCTCTCTTTAGACAACGCCTTAAGGCAGATCGCCTAATGTAAAGATTGGACAAAATGCCCATTATGGGCATTGCCCAAGGAACATTCGGCAAAATGCCTAGCATGCTAGACATTCTGGGGATGAGATAATGTGTAACCTTTATTAGGCAGCTTGCCTATGCAAACATGGCAAAGGCTTTCAGTGCATTGGTACAGGAATTGATGATGTTGCTGTTATCTTGCCTATCGTATCTATCAAAATTCCTTCAAGTTGTGGTATCGTTGAGTAGAAAATCAGCAGTGGATTCCTACATGTATAGCTACACTAGAGTAGACTCGGGACCCAGTCGTTGTGTCGCTCCGGCCGCCGCACTCCACTCCACAAACGACTGGGAAAGCAGGCCACAAAATCAGCGGCGAGCGTACCGACAACAACAACGGATGTGAATGAGTTCAGCCAATCAGGAACTGCGTCTTCAACGGCCGTCGTCTGCTCTTTGCAAGATGTCAAATCAGCTGATTATATCGCAACTTTCTTCGAGGTCAAGGACGGTATCCTGGTGCCTAATTCGATGCTGTGTGCGATAAGCAGTACTTACGGATAAAAAAATATCCTGCTAGTGACTTTGAAACGTTTCTAGACGGGCGAGAGGCTCTGGTAAATTTCATCAATAACAAACAATCAAAAGTGTGCCAGATTTCCCCTAGTAGATTGCTTTCGGGCAATTTCATTGGTCGAGATGGTCGTTGTGGTCGTCGGTACGCTAGCCGCTGATTTTGCAGCCTGCTTTCCCAGTCGTTTGTGGAGTGGAGTGCGGCGGCCGGAGCGACACAACGACTGGGTCCCGAGTCTACACTAGAGAGACAAGCCGTTGGAAGGCAATGCAGGTCTCTGACAGTCTGCTCCGCTCTTTGCGAGAGAACATCATGTCGTCACTCCACGACCGTCAAATGCACGGTTTCAGTGCCGTAACAGGTACATTCCCCATTCGATCGGGTTACCCGGCAGTGTTTAACTGCCGTGAGTCTCATTATCACAGCGTCTTTCTGTCAACTGAGGTAAAATAACCTGCGATGGATGAGGTGTTGTGCCGAGAGACTTGGCTGACGGATAAACCGGCTTATCTTCAGCTAGGAGATTGCCGACAACCATTACATTATGTCATTAGCTACAGCTGATTCGATACTGTCTGCGCGACGCAGCCTAGTCAGGCGCCAAGTTTCCGAGTTCGAAAGCGAAGTTCTTTGTATCATCGTTTGTGAACGTGTCACCGCATCAGCGGAGATTAC
This sequence comes from Notospermus geniculatus, assembly GCA_002633025.1. Lineage (NCBI taxonomy): Eukaryota > Metazoa > Nemertea > Pilidiophora > Heteronemertea > Lineidae > Notospermus > Notospermus geniculatus. The sequence continues at coordinate 3,496 of NMRB01000232.1, read as the reverse complement.
GCTAGAAAAAAATCATCATGCGAGGTAGAGAGACGAGCGAAAGCATCATTATAATTGGTAAATACGAGACTAAAAGATGAAAGAGTTTTTTTGTCAGAGAGGAAATCATAAGAAATGCGTGCATTTCCCTTGATCACTGAAGTCGGCTGGATGTAAAGGGTACCGCCTATCTTTTTGCCTGAGTCCGTTTTAAAGATAATGTATCACGACTTCATTGTTTACATTCATTGTTTGTAAACATTGATGTTTACATTGTGTTATTTTGGACTTTTGGGACATGCCAACTCACCAAATTGAATACTTTCGATATCAAAAGAATTTCTGGAGTGGCACGCCACCAACAAATTACTCATAAGACAAAGAAAGACTGGACAAAAACAAACAAAATGTAAATAAACAATGAATTTCGTGGCCCGCGAAAATACCCGTGATACATTATCTTTAAAGGGTTTGGGAGTGATTGTGGTTCCTGTGACAAACGGCCCTACGGCCGCCGACTCTCAATGGGAGCAGTCAGCCGCGCATATTGCTAACAGATGGCAGCACAGTCTTAGCGGACCAAATGTACAGGAAATCTATTATGATCGCTGCTCGATCGATAATGACTGGGTCCGCTAGATGCATTGAATTGGGCCCTAGTGACACCTAGTGGTCAACTCGCTGACAGCTCCTATTGATAGAAAAAGACACCCTCTTTGATAATGTATACAATATGTATTCTTCCTTTTTCTTTTCATTTTTCCCCTTCTGTGTGTTTCTTCTTTTTTTCTGCCTTTGTTTTTCTTTTCTGTGTTGCAATAACATTTATTGAGAGTAGTGATTTTTTGTTCTGTCCTCCGTCAAACAGGTGTATTTTCTAAAATAAAAGCCCATATAAAATTGGTCCTCACTTGAATGCTTCTAACGCTGGTGTCTCACTTTAGGGACAAAATGGCTCGAAACACTTTTTGACTCAAAATGAAACAGAAAATATTTCGGCGCGAGACATTGGGTCATATGAATAAAAGTTAGCATTTGCTTGTAAGCAAATACTTCAAGTAGGAGCAGCATTTGCTGAAAGGAAAAGATTGTGCTTGTTTTCGTATGAATAAAGTGGACATTCTACTGCCAATGCTTTGCTGGGAAGTTTCAAGGAAGTGCTTGAAGGTCATATCCCAATGTCGTTTTTCCTATGAATGGTCTGCACCGTGATCTGATGGTGGTCTATTTCATCATATGTTTTTGGCATTGTTCGGTGGGGTCAATCGGGTTATGTTTTGACTGCGCTGAGGACCCGTTTTGCGTTTTGCGTTTATCGTGTGCACGAACTGGGATTCTTACATTTTGATCGACTGCTGGCTGAAAGATGTCCGCGGAAATAAAGTTTTTTTGCAAAACATGTAAATAGTTTTTTTCTGATTAATAAACATTTTTTCTGCAACATAAAGTTATTTCCCCAGAATTTTAGGGCGGGGAAATTAAAGTTTTTTCGTGGAGTTAGATTTTTCCACGAATTTAAAATTCCCTTTGATAAACTCGGAGAAAAATAAGGTAAAGGGTAAGGTAGATGTGCTAAGAACAGGAAATTGACCAATCAATCGAAGAAGTGGGGAACAGATGCTGTTGTCGTTGATAAAGACCATTTGCTTAAATTTCCAATCCACGTCCGGGGCAACCTTGAAAATTCGAAGGATTTCCTGCCTAGTAAAAANTAGGTTTATTTCATAAAAGACGCGCGCGCTGACACAACGCGGTAAGCCCAACCCTCCTCGACCACTTTATTGAATAGGACAACCATGATTGGCTCTCGCTGACCTAACAATACCATACTCGCCCCGCCTACGATGACAATGGCAATGAATGACCAGCTCGATCGTTCCTGCTGGACTTCAACGCCCCCATGCGACCGGTGTGTTAGAATCTGTTTTCTTTGGAAGAGTAAACAATGAGACTGGCGATCAGTCCCCATCTTGGTCTACATGAGTGTCTTTACTAAAGTCAGACACAACCTCATACTTCGTCCGTGCAAATCATTGAGAAGTTCGCCGTGATTTGTGTTTCCCTCGCACCTCGAGTCGCCGTACACCAATCAGAACACTTGTTTTTTAGTGGTCAGGCCACACTTTTTATATTCTTTGGTTCACGGGCCCGCTGACATCCGAAAATCCAAAAGTGAAAAAAAAATAAAATTGTGAAATTCGTTTTTTTTTTATTTCCGCCGATGTGCACCAACACATGAGATTCTCAAAATAAAAAATAAAAATGAAAAAGACGTCTGCGATACCTAATTCTGCATTAGATATATTGATGACCATGTCCAAGTCATACACCAAACTGCCTGATGCAATGTTTCAGAGCAATATGTTTCACAGCAATAAAGTTTATTTCTTTAAAAATAGTATTTTTTTGGTTTTTTTATTTCCTCCGACATCAGGAAATGGACAAAACAAGACCACAAAATTTTTAAAAAGCCAAAACAGGATTTTATTTTTATTTTTATTTCGCCCTCCGTACCTGAGTTTACACAAGAGGCTCCCGTGAACCAAAGAATATTAAAAGTGTGGCCT
>NMRB01000231.1:479555-490826 GCA_002633025.1 Notospermus geniculatus | reverse complement strand
TAACCAGTCGGCCAGAAAAACTACGAACTGCTCGTGACGGGGAATATTGATGATACAAGACGAAGATCTGTTGTGTGGTGTGCTGTTCTTGCAAATACGCCTCACCGCACTTTCCCCCTCCCTACGTGAAAAGTCCACTGCGACTTCAATGTTCTTCACTGCCAAAAGATGGAGTTGTACTCCCATCTTGCGATCTTTTGTGTTACCGTAAATCTCATTTCGACTAGGCCTATCCTCGCTTTACTTGCATTTTTATTCAAGATCTCAAAAACTTAGCATTAGGTTTAGTTAGAGCTTGTTGAATATGTAAATTGCACCGAATTAACATAATATCTTCTGCTGGTCACTAGGTATCAGAATGATTATGATAATTGATAGGAAAATATTCAAATGAGGAGTCTAATTTGCATAAACTAGTGACCGTTAAGTTAATCTTTCTAGTAGTCTTATTGAAGCCCAATATTATCTGTGAAATGTGCAAGCCCTGCTTGGCCAGGGCCGACCACACAGAAAGTCCGATAGTGCTTTTGGTGCCTCTCGGCGGTTTAGTATGGGAAAATGTGTTATAACTAACTACCGATAGCACTATCGGACGTTCTGCGCGGTCGGCCCAGGTCGTTAACTTATGCTGAAAAGAAAAAGCCACACTCTGTGAGTTCGGCCGAGAAAATTCGGCCCGAGTGCGACGATCTATGCATTTGTACTCGTGTATATTCTGAAGTACACACTTGTTCTCTTTTCTAGTCACTGTCATCGTTCATTTGGTGTCCTAGGCCTGATTTGGGTTCACTGCATGTAAAACATGTAAAAAGGGTTTGTGAAAACAGGGCTTCGTTGAAAAGATGCATCAGCTAGTCGCACTGTCGTTCCGAGTGTATTTCATCACTGCAAGATACTAAAACTGGTGATAAATTATTAGCAGGAATTGAAAGAATTATTGGCAACATGAGTTGTGGATGGAGTGAAATCTGGTTTAGAATCGTTGTAAGTGGTTGGGAGTTGATGCGGCCTGTGGTAAAACAAATGTGACCCGTCGCAGCAAAACTAGGCGCATGTCGCTCAGAAGGTGAGTCTCAACGAACTAAGATGACACCGGGAGAGAATGGAAGAAATAGATCATTTCAGATTTCATAATAGACAGACAATAGTGAAACTGACAAACATTTGGTCTCAACCTGCTAAGCTCAGAGCGACATGCGCCTACGTTTGCTGTGGCTGGTCACAAATTTCTAACTTTTCAAGCCCTGAACAGAGTACTAGGGCCTCATTGATGTTGGGAACTGAAGATATTTCATACTTATACTGGTGTGTTCGTCGAGAGCCGTTTTGGATGAACTGGGTTGTGGCTTTTCATGGGTGTTACTGAAGAGTGGTTGACTAGAGATCACAGTTTGGGGAGGTGGCAGAGTGGTGGAGTGTTGGGCTCAAGACCAAGAAGTCATGGGTGCAATTCCCAGCCAAGTCGCCACTCTCAGCTCTGGAGTGCTCAATGAGCTGCTCCTTGAGTTCCCCCAGAAAGGTTTCTGGAGAGACTGGATGATAATGTCAACGGGTCAAGTACTAAGTTGAGTATAGCGGGCCAACCGGCGGAAAGTGACACATCTCCATACATTGCCGCTTATTCCGTGTAAACACTCGGTGCACTTCCGTGGATTGGCCCACTAGACTCTACTTGAGCCAATGGGTCATATGAATAAAGAGTACCGGTAGCAAATGCTTTTACTTGAATTTTGCAATACAAATGCATTTAGGCAATGCTGTACAAATATGAAGTAAAAGCATTTGCTCGTCTTTATTCATATGACCCAATGTCAAGCGCTTTGAGACTGTATTTAACTTTAAAAGTGCTTTTAAACTGATTGGTTAAGAACTTCAAAGATTACCGCTACGGTGGAGTTGTCCATGCCTGGTCGTCCTGACGGCTCCCGACGAACATTGCAGTTCAGATGCAAGAATAGAGCAATAATAACTCATTGTTGTAGTATCACGTCACCACACATTAAGGCTTCTTGGGGAGCGTCACATTTTATCATGCTGGGAAATTTTATCATGAGTTTTAACGTGTTATGTGAATTCCTTTATATTTGCAAAACTGAGTCATATCTGTGGTCTATAGTCCTTGTGTATATTCAGCCTTGAAAAGACTTAAGCCAGGTGCGGATCAAATTTTGCGACATTCTAGGACCGCTAACTGGCGGCCTCTAATGGCAGAAAGGTCTCCCATTGGTCAAGTGTGGGCACGTGATTCGTTCTGCATCACCAGACGAGGAGGCCCCGACTCAGATTGAGCCATGAACAGACTTTAACAGTTGATTATATAGAGTTTGGGCCATTCTACAGGCAAGCACGCCCTGAGTCAGCTTAATCCAGGTTATTCAGGGAAAAAATTTCGTAGACTTAGTGGTAATGGGGCAGTTTTCAATGCTTCTGAGGGTGATATGCATAAATTACCAGCTCTGCAATTATAAAGGATTTTACATTTGTGTCTGTACAGTTACACGTTCGACTGGGTCCAGAAATAATCCATATTCAACTGCATTTCATGACTCATTTTCACCACCAGGTGCAATTACAGACAATCCAAATTTATAAAGCGCACATTTCAGCATTTTTAAATGGTTCATGGTTAGCATATTGATTGAGAATTGTCCAGGAAAATAGGGTGGTTCAGTGACGACCACGGACACTTTTTTACGACGGTAATAGTAAGCCTGGCTTTTAGATATTTTACCTGATTTTAGAGATGAAATAAATTTTGGGGATTCGGGGATTAAATCTTGTTCATTCATTTGCGACGTCTTCGTGTGGCGGTTTCTACGTATATCCTTCTGTGTTCAGACCTTATAGGAAAACTTGATCAAAATGAAAATATTGTGGGATGCAGTGTTCAAAGTCAAAACCGTTGAGATATACACCATGTTGGTTGTCCTCTGAACAAATGTGACCCGATCCAGCAAAAGTAGGCACAAGTCGCAACCAAGGAAAGAGTTAACGGCCTTGCAACACAACAGCTGAAATGTACGTCTCTGCAGGTTGACAAGAGTAGTGGACAGCAGTGATAATAGTTGAGTAAACTGATGAGCAATGATGATCACTTGTGACAAGCGCCTGCTTTTCCTGGAGCGGGTCACTCATCTTCCCTCCAGTAAGTTCGGGGTGTGTGCTCATCTAGAGTAATAGCTTAATTGAAAATTTCTGCATACTCATTACTACAGAATAGAGCTATTACTTGAGTTGGTCACACACCCTTGATCTTGAGTGGAGGCACGTCCTTCGGCTGTTGGAGGGTGGAGATATGACTCGTTTGGGCCTAGCGACTTAAAAATCTCTCTCGGGTGTGAAAGTTCAATCAACTGTCACTGTATCTGAAAGATTTACCGATGTGTGCTGCTAAGTTAAAGCAAAAACGTACTCAAAATTTAGCCAGGGATTTTGTTGTATTTCATGAAGACTCTGTGACTGACCATTGTATTTTATGTACCACTTACTTCTTGGTGAACATGTGTAACACTTGCTGACCGTATAGAGTTTCTTCACTGACGTCACAACGGTCACGTGACTGCAAAGAATCGGCCATGTTGGCTGACAAGTGGCTGGCGACGATGTGAAAACTGTCACGTCATGACATTCTGACGTCAGGATCTGTGTGTTGACGCTGTGTTCATGCCGTGATGTCACTTGACATTTTGACAGTCAATATGGCGGCATCGTTTCGTCATGGAAATGTGACGTCACGTGAAGAACCTCTATATCAAGAGTTCAAAAACATAACTTATATTGACTTCATCATCCTCCCATAGCAGGGCTTTGGTCTCGCTCCTCTTCATACACTCGCACACACCACATGAAGTGGAACAAGACCAAAGCCCTGCTGTGGGAGGGTGTGTGACTTCATTGATGAAGTGAGGATCCAAAAATTTGTGTAATGTTGGGTAAATTATTTTAATGATGCAACTGATGTGGTTATGTAAACTTTTACGCGTTCTATCATGAGAGTGTCAGAGGGTCTTAGCACTCGCTCACTTCATCACTGCCACACGCGGTGACGGAGCAAGCGAGCATTAAGAATTACTGCTTACCTCAAGATGTATGCGTTCAGTCACAGAGAACGGGTGGTGAACAGCTACAGAAGTTGTGGTGTGATGTTGACCGTGATTTTGACGTCTGGTAAATGCTGTTTTCAGTTGTCATGGTGACTCCGAACAAGATTTTTCAAAAAATTTGTAAAATTCGTAGATTATTGGAAGATGGCGTGGGAATGAGTGGTATCACTTTATAGCGTCCTTCACAAGCCTCGAACGAAAACTAGTCTACCCAGTGTACTCAATGACGTATAATTAATAGTCTTTTGTAAAAAAAGGGAAGAACGATTCGTCAGTTTTGTTTTGCATTTCTGTATGCTTTCAATCTTTCCACGAGGTTCCCTTTATATACACACCTTCGACGGTCCGCTTGCCATGTGATTCCAGTGTTTATATCCTCCTGTGTAGTCTCATTTTTGCTGCCATCTTTTGCCAAGTAAATGTATAAAAAGACGAGACAAAATTTCGTGGTTTGGTTCGCGTAATCTACTGGCAGGTACTCAGGCTGATTTCCTAAGGCCAGGTTTAAGAGGTATACGGTGTCCGGACACGCTGACAAACAATGGCCTAATAAAGGGTTCATAACCATGAAACCAGGGTGTCCTTATACCGTATAGCTCTGTCTCAATTCGACCTTATAAAATCAGTGGGGTAGAGGGCATGGTTTCACTGCAGTTCCCCAAACCACTGTCTAAATGAATGGATCAGTTTGTCAACTCGTTCAAAATAATAGTTTCAATCAAATTGGGGTAATTAATATTTATATTGAGAACATTAATGTAACGATACTCGGAAAAGTAGTTGACTATCTAGGCCTAGAGTAGGTTACGGAGCCAAACCACGAAATCATGGGGAAGTTAGCGTAACAAATTTAATACTAGTATTTATGTCAGCCATGACATAATGGGTGATGTTTATTTCTCACTGGTTCTGTGAAACGGAGTTATTGGCCAATTCTGTATACGCCTTGGCTTCATTAACAATAATAAAGAGTGAATGTTCATAAGAACCAACGTTTTTTTACAATTATTACAATTAGCTTAAAGCCTAGCGCACATGTCCGATAAAACTCGATGTGTTAGGGGTGTCTGTTAAAATCGACTGTCCTGGCTGAATGAGGAGTCGACGGCGTCAGTCGACTTTAAAAACACCCCTAACGGATCGCGTTTTGTCGGACATATGCGCTTGGCTTTAAGCTAAGCGCACATTTGCGATTAAAACCTTTGCGAAATCCTACGTTTACCGGATCCGTTACCGGATTGAAATGGGACACATTGATTGACACTTGCCACTTATCATCCGGAACGAATTAAGTAACGTATGGGATATCGGACGATTGGAACATGTTCCATTCATCCGTCAAAAATAACTGTTGCCGTCCGGTATTCGGAAGGAATTCCTTTATAATGACGTAATTTTGGGATATCCCTTCGATTTTCCCAGTGAAGGAAAAACGGACATCCGTCGGGGCTGCGAATTTTAAAGCGGGTGATCCACTGTCGCGATTTTGGCTTGAGACGGGGTTGCGTTCCCTTGCGGTTACCTTATAAGGACTTCCGATTGCCATATAAGGCGATCGCAAGGGACCGCAACCCCGTCTCAAGCCCAAATCGCGACAGTGGATCACCCGCTTTAGGGCTGATTCATACTCGCTTGCGGACCGTCAAGCGCATGAAACTGATCGCAGGTTTCCACGACGTGAATGTGCACACGCAGTGAAATTGATCATAGTCGGCGCAAAATCCGGACGGAGTATGAATCAGCCTTAACGCATACATGTGCGCGGTGTTGCCGCGCGTTAAAGTGCATCCGATGAACGGATCCGATAAACGTACACATTTCGCAAAGGTTTTAATCGCAAATGTGCGCTTAGCTATGCAAGGTTCATTGGCACACGGGTTCGATCCGTGTCCAGTCCGTTTGCCGCTAGTTTTCCGGATACGACAACGCTGAAGTCCGTTTGATAGATTTTTTACGGACATGAACCGGACCATTTCCGTGTGCCTTCGCGTCATTATAAAAGCGTAAATGCTATTCCCAATCAAATATCATGTGGGCTGTTGTCGTTGGCATGAAAATGCGTACGCGCATCATGGAACAGCCGGTGTGAAAGGAATCCAAGTCCCCCTGGAATCAAGTCCGGTCTTATTGTGACGGATTAGGCCTACGTGTAGGTCCTAGGCCTAGCTACGGGAGAGACCATGACCATTCGAATATACCTTACAGTAGCGGGCTATATTGTTTGGCGGATCTGCATTTATAGGACGCGGATTCCTGTCACACCTAGCATGTTTCGCACTTCGTAGCATCAGGTTACGCCCTTGGCCGCACCTTCGAACGGCATTGCTGGTCAAGCCGACTGCACGTTTGACTTCCCCCCTTCAGAACGTTCCTCACCGGAACTGTGCGCCTTCAGGTGTGAACTTAGTAAATTCACATATAGTTGATGCAGACAGGCCTATAATTTACTGTCCATAGCCCCTCGGCCATAGCCACTCTCCACAAAAAGGGTCGTCTTCGCCGCTCCCATTTCCGCGCGCACACTGTGGAACGGACAGTAGCGCCGCGAGAATGAAGCGGCAAATATCTGAACTAGTCTTAAATCCCGCCATAAAAAACACGTGTTCACATGATATTTTTAGATTGCAGTGGCGCCCAAAAAATCAACCCCAAATAAGTTAATGCAGACGAACCAAGGGTGTCTCGCCCCTCCTCCTGCATCCCGCAACCAATCAATGCTGAATGTATGCCTGCATGGGTGTGTCCCTGGAAACGAGGACCGAAAACCACGTGACCTGCAGACGCGGCACATCGTTTGTTTTTTGAACCGTTCAGTGTCAACATCCAAAATGGTAAGGCCCAATTCTCTGGATATTTCGATTTTTCCCTCAGATTATGGCATAAATTTACCCCTTTTACGCATACAGTCCCAGGTAAACCCTTCCGGCACTGTTTTTATGAGAAATATTGGAAACTGTGCTGAAAAACTAGCGAAAATTCCCGTTTTTTCACGAGATGAAAATTCCGGCCCGACATAAAAAAGTTGCGCCGCCTGACCATGTGCTTTCACACATGCGTGCCCAGCACTTTCGTTTTCACTGACCGTATCCAGCCTGAATTTCAATCGAAATCCGTCTAAATATCACGTAAATATGACATGAGGGTCTTATTGAAGTAATGATCCAGCTAATGCGTAGGCCTGTGTTTTTTTTGTAGTATTCTGGCGAGAATTTACGCCAAGTTTTGAGGTAGGCCTTCCGCACGGAACAACGTCAACAATCAATGGCGTCCGCAGGTCATGGCGCTAGTTGAATACATTGTTTCAAGCGGACCCTGCAGGTCCTGCGTCGATTTTCCTGATGATTAATGCCTTTTGTATTTGCTGTCAACTACGTTTTCCCGTTATTTTCAACTAAATCCAATTGAATCAACCACTTCATGGCAATTCTGCATGATGACTGGCCATTTTTTCTCCGCTGACTGTAGGCCTACATCGGCCGTCTCCTCGGGCGCACTAGTGCCGACATAGAAAGTACCCTCGGCCTGTCAAATACAGGCCTTTTTTTATTTATTTATTTAAAAGAACGGTGCATCGACACGCAGGCCCATATTGGAACACTTTTGCTGAATGTTTTTTGAGGGATCACTAACTTTTCAGAATCATTGACATGTTTTTATTTCTGAGGGAACTGCCATCACTGACGTTGAAAGGGTTGAATCCCACATTAAGCCTAACACTCACATAATTTCCATGTTATCATTATCTAGGCTGGCAGTGATGTCACCCTTCCCCCAGGCATTGATATGAAATTAGCCCCCCTGTCCCCCACCCGCCCCGCCCCTTGTCCATAGTCTCCTGTGGATTTCAATGTTGGCACTCCTAAAATTTCATTTCTCGAATTTTTGACGCGAAAATCTGACTAACTGCACAAAAAATTTGGAAAACAAGGCTCGGGGCCATCGGGAACCGTCATAAGAAGGTGCCCCGAGCCTTATTTTCTCAATTCAGTGAGCAGTTAGTCAGATTTTTAGCGTCAAAAATTCGAGATTTTGAGTCAGTCACTTTTCATAACCCTTAATTTGTTTATGCAAAAGATTTATGAGTTTTTTTATATCTGGTCAGACTAACTTTCATTGCTCTCTTTCAGCATGATGTTAAGTGCTGGACAATGGGCCCTGCTGTGTGAGGGAGAAGGCACAAAAAGGCTTGCCTTAGGCGATGGTTGTGTCTGAACTGTCAGAAAAGGCCTTTCGAGGTCCCCAATGCTCAAACGCGGAATTTTTCGGTCATCTGATGCATCCATTTCAGTGATACATCATCAAAAGTGTGGTGGAAGCTACATAATAATTCCAGTTTAATTGAGCTTGGGTCTGTTCTCAGGTGAAGTGGTCACTTGAAAGACAACTTGATTTCATTGGGTTCCATTCAGATCGCCTGAGGTCCATGGTCATCTTTGATGAGGTGTGGTCCGATGGAGTACTGAATGAAACACTTGTCATCAAGGTGTTCCAAATTGGCTCAATGACATTTTTATTGGTAGAAGTTTTGATGTTCCCATTGCATCTTGCATGGGTTGGCAGTTTCAAGATAACAAACATTTCCTATGAGTAAGCCTGGAAGATGGATCCAAACCTCACGAAGACTAGGAAAATGGTAAGTACAACCTTTTCCACAGAAGATTAGACAAATCAGTGGTGGAAAAAATTTTCCAAAATGCAATGTACCTCCAATCCTCTCAGTTTTGGCCATGGATCACCACTTGATATTGTTCAATCTTCACAACACTCACTAACAAATAGCTTCAAGCAGGCCTACCACTGCAAGGCAGAGAAGATGTGAGATTGGACATCCCCCGAATTAGCCCTTTGTTGACCATGCAGATGGAACATCATTTGAGGTAGAAATGGAATGATCCACCTTACGGTTGTGTGAGTATGGACCTTCATTAAGCCTGCCGCACACGGGAGCTATCTGCTGAGCAAAAAGTCATTCGAGACCGTTTGCTCAGCAGATAGCTCGCGTGTGCGCGTAATTTCGGTGAGTTTTTTGCCTCGCGAGGCAGAAAGCTCGCGTGTGCGCGTATTTTTCGGTGAGCCGCTCTGCTGAGCAAACGGTCTCGAATGACTTTTTGTTCAGCAGATAGCTCCAGTGTGCGGCAGGCTTTAGCATTGTGCTGATGCAGTTGGTGAGTAACAACAATCCTTGATTCTGCCACTTTTTCATCTCAGCCAGTCATTCATTCTACAAGTAACAACAGCTGATGGCTGACCATGGAGTTTGTCCGTGATAGTTTGTGGCATAGAGAATTTGCAAAGACAACATTGCCCGTATTTTAGAATGCTCCTCAACGTAAAGGAGTTCCTCAAGGCTATTGTTCTCCTCTTGAGAACAATACCCTTGAGGAACTCCTTTACGTTGAGGAGCATTCTAAAATACGGACCAACATCTTTTACAAGGAGATAAGAAGTAGCTCTGCATACAGTTAAAATGTTCCATAGATGTCAGAGCAGAGATTGAGGAGAACTTGTCTCCGGAGAAGAGAAATACTGTATGATGGGCATGGAACAACAGCCTCTGTAGTCTGATCATTTCCTGTCAAATCTGATGTTGGCCAATCGATGTCAGGATCCAGCAGTTTGGCCAACTGCTATGAATGCATAAATCTACATTCAGACCCTTTCAGCCACTGTCCTGCTCATGGAGTGTCATTGATGTCAGGTCCGGGATGGAGATGACAGCTACGATATTCCAAGTAGGGCCTATCACGGCAAGGCAGAAGACTTGAGAAAGCACCCTCCGCCATCAACCCCTTGTTGACCGGATGGATGTGAAATGGACTTGATTCATCTTGCCAAGGCTGACTGAACAAGATAATGTTGCAGAGGACAGGGAGTATAACCACAGGACTGAGATCTCGGCACTTACATTTGCCATTCTCTCCCAATGAACAGCAGTGATCAGATCACACTTAAGTTGCTGTTCTTCCTGGGTGAAAGTACCCAAACTTGCCAGGTTTGCTGGATCGGCTCAGCAGTAAAATTTGACTTCCTGGAGGGTACAGGACTACCGTTGCTGTACATGTATGTGTTCTTTTCCAGGTATCTCTTTCAGGTACACTCTGTAAGTATTTAGGCTTACGTTAGACTGTATGCACGCTCTAGGCATAGGACTTCTAGGCCCACTGGTTGGAGGATTTTTGTGCATACATAGTCCCTTTCATCAGGATGGTGTTGTCAGAGGTTATTCAACCATAGTTTGGTGGTTGATCAGCCAGACAACTCCATCTATGATGGGTATTGCCTGTTACTACATAAATGCTCTCTCTTTCTCTTATTACCTTGTATTTTGTGTCAACCCTTTGAGGACTGAGTGTTTGTTTTGCATCATATATGGTTTTTCCATCTGAACTCATTAAAGGGCCTCTAGAGGCAGCTTTTTAGTGCATATTGATATGATTACTAACACAGAATTGGTGGCATGAGGATCCAACCTGGGCATCAATTTTGAAGTAAAATTTCATCACTGCCAACTTTCACAATTCATGAGTTTCATGGTCACCAGCGCCATCTGTTGCATAGTGGAAATACTGTTAGTAGCCCAATAGCATGCTGCCTCTAGGGTCCCTTTAATTGCTTGTTACTCTGACAGCTTAAAAAAGTGATGCACAACCTTCAGACCTGGAAGGATTGAAATCTTTCTGCTAGGCCTATTTCATTTTCCCATGGACTAACTGCATGAAGAAAACTGCTTTTCCGTTTCACATCTAGGCCTTCTATACCAATACCATATCACTATGATAAACCATCCATAGAGCATATTAATGAGATCATGTCCCTTAACTGTTGAGAAGATCTTCATATCACTACTGGAGGTACTATAGATGATTGGAGATGGCTGGCTCAGCTTTTAGGGTTCATGATCTCACAGGTCCTCCATGACCTGTTATACTGATACTGAGGACACTGATACTGATACTGATAGCAACCTTTTGCTGTTCTGTGCCAAGAGGCAGCAGAGGAATTTGCTGTCTTCATGAAACTTCTGTTGGCATTTGTGACAACTTTTCATTCTTTCACTGATGAATATCAATCAGCCTGAACTATCATCAGGTGACCATATGCTGATACCAACAATAACTTTGCATTCCGTACCACTACCAAAGAGGCAGCCCCGTACCACTACCAAAGA
>NMRB01000231.1:439874-471084 GCA_002633025.1 Notospermus geniculatus | reverse complement strand
AAGTTGTAAAATTATGGCACTCATCATTATCATGGCAAAAGCCAGATGCTGTCAACACAACAGCATTGCAGGGTTTCAGGTGCCAACGCACATATCAACAGACTGATGGGAGTGCAGCCGGTGTAATTTCTGGGTAATGCGCATATTTTCAGTCATTTTTGGAAGGACTCAAGTTCCGAGGGCAGCAATTCTGTGAACTTTTTTCCGACATTTTGAAGGAGATTTTTGCGCTTAGATTTTCACGCTTTTTCTGGGAATTTTTCCTAAATTTTGACCAGGTAAGTCAGAGGTAAGTAATGATGTGATAGATGAAAGGTGCAAGCATCAGCTTGATGCTGGGAGCAGCCTTTGTTTTCATAGGTCTTCGATGGCAAAAGCCAGATGTTGTCAATGTTAGCAGCATAGGAAATTGCAGGGTTTCAGTTACCGGGTACAAATGCACTGTATTTCCGTTATTTTACGGCATGGAGTGCAACAAAAGTAATTTCTGCGTTATGCGCATAATTTCGGCCATTTTTGGAATTTTCCCTGACGGCAGTTTTGCGAAATTTTTCACGCATTTTGAAGCAGATTTTTGCGCTTCTTTTTTGGACTTTTTCCTGGAATTCTGACCACGTAAGTACGGTAAGAGGTGAGTAATAATATGGTAGCTGTTAGAATGCATGCATCAGATTGATGCTGCAGCCTTTATTCTCATAGGCCCTCAATGGCAAAAGCCAGATTTCAGGCCCAAACACACGCATGCAACAGACCGATGCTCCTGTATTTTAAGGCATCACCAAACATCATCAACTAGGCCCTGGGAGCATTGGTCTTCATTCTTAGGCCTTGATGGCAGATGCCGGGTGCAGCGATGCACCAGCCGTCAGTGGCGATAGGAGAGTTTGACTTGTTTATTTGAAGCAAGCATTCACTTCTGTTGTCACCGATGTCTGGGAAGACCTAACAACAACCGGCTAATGCCTGAATGTGATAATGTCCCACCAGCATAGGTAGTTAATCACAATTTTGCACATTTCGATAGTCATGACGGCTGCTTGGATGACCGAGATTTTTTTGCAATTTTGATGACCACAAAGATGTTTTTCGATGAGAGACACGGAGATGTTTTTCGATGAGAGGAACCAAATGATTTGTGACAGGCAGTTTCAGTGAAGGAACATTATCTGTTTCAATGGAACTGTTTGACTTGCTCATTTTAAACAAGCATTTGGTTCCATTGATTCAGACAACATGATATGAATCAAGAGCCTGTTTTATGGAAGAGATTTTGATGAAACCCAACTGGAGGAACATGATCAAGGTGGAACGGATAACTGAGTATATTGCCTTCGTCTCGGCCTGTAATGACTCTGGATGCTAACCACTTGACCAACTCAACAGAGCCATTTCAGTCCATCAAAATCTGCATGCTGATCACTCAAAAAGTAACATATACTGGTATTATGAAAATTTCTATGTTCCATCTGAATACACTAGAGCTCTCCCTGCTGTTTTTTCAACGTGTGCTGAACAACAACGACAGACCACCCAGCGCTGTGTAGTACTAGTAGGAACTTGCTTTCTATGAGAAGGAGGTAACTAAAGGAGTAACTCTGAAAGAACGTGTTCGATTTCCGTAAGGGGGTTTATTTACATTGTATATTACAATGGTAGCCAATGATATCTAAAACATATCAACTGGATGCAGTCACAAAGCAGGTAATTCCTACACATTAGCCATTTCACCAGGATTACATCAAGGACTAACTTACCATGCTAACGTGGGATGGACATTGGTTGGCGCCAGAGCGTGCGTAATTCGCCTCTGGGGACGAGAATGGTTCAATGCATGTAAAACAAGACTGTTCAAATCTCTCTATGTGAATGATCTACGTTACCACCAATTAGGCCTTCAGACTGTTGCCACACATAAAAGAATGAGTCGAAGGATGGTACCTTACCTGATGAAGGGCTAGTCACGATATAACAGCTTGTTGAACTTCTCAAGTGATGAAGAGGATGGCGGCCATTTTTGTCAGCGAAATTTTCGACACAGTATCAGTCTGACCACTGGCTACGGCTTAGACAGGACACAGTCTTATCAAGTTGGTTCCAAGTTCCGCCGCCAGGGAGAGATACTGCAACCTCATGCATCATGGGACAAGAAAGGCAGCCACCCAAAGAATCTTACTCTCATGATGAATTGACAACTGATACCTTAGTATGACATCAAATACCCATTCTCTCCTCCCCAGAAGCAAATCTAACATGCTAATACTGTTCTGACCCTTCAGTGTGGTCAACAGATTAACTTGATTTCAGTGATGCAAGTATACATGTTTCCTGACTGATATTCATGGCAACCACAATCAACAACAACGAAATGTCATGGGAAAGCAAGCAAATGAACCTTCAATGCTTCGGAAGGGCACTGAAGATAACAGAAGAGCAGTAGGCCTAGGTTTGACAAGTACAATAAGAGGCAAAAGAAGCAGAAGGGATTTCTTGGATAATATAATAGCTGTCACAACACTTTTCTGGACTGTGAGAAGGTCCTTGTATTGTGATGGCAATCCAACAGTAAATGGCTGGGCTTCACTGATGAATTAAATTGTGAATTAGCAGAAGGAATACACTGCTAGAGCCCAGTGTTGAGGCATACTCAAAGAGAAGTCAGGACAATAAAATGGTGAAATGAACAATAACTGTTATTTGCAATAAACGGTGCATTTGGTAACAGTCATTAGAAAGTGCACAACTATTAAAACTTTGCAGGAAAAAATTCAAGAATAATGAAGAAATCAAAGTTTCACTACAGTACTCAAATCAAACTCTATCGAGCACGATCCAACATGTAGACACAAAAACATATCTACACCAGAATACAAATTGTGCCCAAATTTCAGCGGATTTTGCCCGAAATGGTGCTATTTTCTTTCACCATGTAGCAACCACATCTTTAAGATGGGGACAAAATGCACTTCCCTACACTAGAATCAGGTATTTCAGAGGGAGAACTCTGACTACAATATATCATGCGTGATCTGAAATTGCAGTTCCAAATACAAGTTTCAAATCTTTTGACTCATTTAGGAAATTGCAGAATTCTTCCAACAATGCAATTACGGTAAACTGAAACAAGAGCACACTCAACATACTGCAGTATATAAATAACTCTTTATACCTTTTACTATAAACCTAGTTTCTATCACATGTTGATACCAAGGTATCTTTGAAAACATGTCATTCAATGGGTAAGAGGAATATTTTTGATACCAAGAATGTAGGATAAACAGCTACATATCCTTATATTCCATAGGGAACATGTCAATTCATCGTTTCCATGACGTACGTCGTTCTGTGACGTTGCGCGTTTTGCCCACCAGCTTTGCGTCATTACGGCGACGTCAGCAATGGCAGACACTGTCGGAGTTACGTCGTGGAAACGATGAATAGGAACTCTCTCTGTGCGCAAAAATGTTCCTCACATCCTTGATGACATCTTCGACATCACAGCAGTTTGACAGTCCTGGCCACCACTCTTGAACGTGATGGCAACAAACTGCCTGATTACAGCTCCTGCATAATAGATATAAGTAATAATATGTACACAATACTCTCAATATCCTCACATGGCACATTAATAATTAATACAAAGAAAATGCACTGTTTCGAAGGCACAGCCTGTTTCTTCCCTTAGTCCTACTTCACTCATTGTTTCCACCAGATGGTGCTAGGGTACCAAGTTAGTACCCACAAGGTAACATAAAAGGGACATTTTCTTTAATTTCTTGGGGGTTTTGCTGATTCTGAAAAAAATTAATACCCTCAAAAAATTTCTGGAATGTTTGACTTTGCTTACATGTTGATGCAGGCAGACAATATGAAGGTTAAGTGACTACAAGCCATCTTAGCTGCTTTGCACGGATTATAAATCACAGAAGAAATAGGCTACGCCTCCTTGTCCTTATGAAAGCACATGACAGAAGGAAACAATCTCATGTTCTGTGCTGACAGCATGATAATTTACCAACAGCCATGACAATAACCACACCAGAAGAAATATTCCCGCATAAGAATTTAAGCAAATAATTTCGACAAATTTACATCTTGGATAAATCTAATTCTAGAATAAATATACACCATAAATGAATAAAATCACAAAGAACAGAGAGGTATAGGCCAAATTATTAGGCATTTAGTGAAAATATTAACAACTGAGTGACGATACAGGATTCAAAACCTAAATGTACAAGCACATTTCATTTGGATCAACCAAGGATTATTTCGACAACAAATTGAAAAGTGAGGCTTTTATTAGCTCCGAGGACGAGAAGAGCTCATCAAGAAATAACCCTGTCAATCCTTGTGTTTGACGTCAAAAATCTTGGACCACAAAACAAAGCAGGACAATGTCATTGTCCAGCCAAACCAGCCAACTTTCTCATATCATCTAATCATGATAATACAGCTTGATAAGGCTTCCCTCAATTGTGCTACTGCAATGTCTGTGATGAAAGAATAGAAAGGATTACCGGTACTGTTTCAACAACATTCAAATAAAATGAGGAAGTATCCCAATGTGGACTTTTCTATTTTTAAGAATCCTAAGAAAATATTAGGATGTTATTTCAAAGCAGCAGGAAACGCTTCCTTCCTGATGGAAAGAAACTAATGAGGTCAACAGTGTCGGCAATAGATTTCCACTTTGGGTAACGTTATTAAGACTGCTTATCTTTTAACAATACAAGGATGTTAGGTGTCATTTATATTAATACACATCAAAAGCTTGATCAACAACGTTTCAATAATCAAATGTGGTTTTGCCAACGTCAATTTAAAGCCGAATAGTGATGCACATTAAACACTGATCAATTTACAATATTGGTGATGCCACTGAAATCATACAGTGGATGGAATATTTCTAATTAAATCTGACTGCAGATCCAGAGGTGAGAGAGCAGGTTTTATAGTATAGGCCTATTTCAGCCCGATTTGTGGCAGCATTTTTTATTTTCCCCGTCACCAGCGATCAACTCCCAACCTTTCAAAATGTCCCGTATCTACATGTACCTCGCCACGCTGCTGCTGCGACTAGTGCAAGATGGCTGAATGACATGTCACTCTCTGGCAAGTTTTGTATCTATCACATTCTGTACAGTACATCCAGATGACCCAGCACCTTGTACCCATATACTTCAACAAGAGATACATTGACATGGATGCAGTCAGCTGATGTCAGTCTGAACTTTGTGCAGGTTCAACTCCAACAGAAGTTAGAAGTTTCTTGCAAAGCAACAGCAGGACTATCAGAGAGTGGAAAAGCAAGAGTACAACTTCACAATGTAGCAGGCGTTGATGGTTTTCTCATCAGGAACAGCTAACCAGAGCTGACTGATAACGGGTTGGTCTTTGGTTTTGGTTAATACCAACTCTGAGGTTGAGTTCAGAGAGACCTCTAGGAACTAGTGTCCAGGAAGAGAGTTGTGAATATCTCCAGAACCCAAGCAACATCAGATTAATAACAAACATGAATGTACAACGCTTAACATTGCCTAGAGGCTGTTCTGGACTGATTTTGCACCGGGTTTCTGACTTAGTATTCAGCTAATCAACAATTTACAAAATGATTTTTGGCACATATATTTGCTGGCTGTATGTACGTTCAGCTTTCTCTTGTTTGTCAGAAATAAAATGTGAGACAGTCTTGGAAAACCCGTCGGATGTCGCATTTGAGGAAAGTGTTAATGGCCTTGGTGAACCTGCACATTTCAATAGCTGAAATGTACTTCGTAACAGGTATACACAGCAGCTCAAAGCACAGGCAACTGACAGTTCTTGCTGATCATTCAGTGACATCCTACGGGTTTTCCTAGACCCCTCAAAAATATCAAAGCTGCCATTCCATTGGATGATGGCTCCCATCAAACAAGTTTTCAATCTGATTATGGCAGAACACAACAGGGGGATCTATAACTGAGACCGAGTCAGAAAACAGCAGGTGCATTAACAATCAGGAATAGCCTAAGTTCTGAGGCATTTGTGATTAATGTCCCTCAAATAAGGTCACAGGGTTCATTCTATGGTTTAAAACTAGCTTGTTCCAGAACATTCAACAAAACCGTCTCATTGCATAGCGCAATACTAAATCAGTAGCACTAGTATATCCTCCTCCCACCAGATGGAGCGCCAAACATCCTGAGCAACCAGAAACTAGAAGACAGCGTCATCACCACCAAAATTTCACTTCTTTTTCATCCTTATCTTTCGATGCATCGTTACTGTTTTCTTGGTTAGTTTTACTATTTTCTTTATCCTCTGTTGACGTATTGTGATTAGATAGTAAAACCCGTGTTAAATCGTCCAAAATATCGACATCCTTTTCGTCCATGAGGTTGAATTTTGTATTGAAAAGCATGAAATGCTTCATTAGAATGTTGAGATGTCCTTGTAATTTTAGATGTACTAATTCCTTGAAGTGAGCATGGTAGAGGTGTGCCAACACGTGGAATAATAGTCGATGGATCTTCTTCACCATGGCCTCAAAGTCTGGGGGGAAGACTTGACCTAAAATTGAGAAAAATTTACTTTATGCTTTAAGTTTTGAAGCCACAGCCAAAGGGACATTTTAAAACACAGCTCGTAGGGTGGGACATCCTCTAACAGTTTCAACTGCTTCAGACCTCAATGGATATTCCAGCTGGAAATTTACAACCGTGGTTATGTCAAATGCAGAAATATATTGCTCAGCATTAGCAATAATATTCATCATATCACTTTAGCTTGTGTATATAAAATGCTCTCGAAGGAGATGGTGTCCTCAAGGTGGCTCTAAATATAATGGGGTCAACCAGGCACCAAGTACCTGCAAATGGGCCACTCCATTACCACAGGTCATGGATTGATGGAATGGTGTTATCAAACGACAACAGGCACCTTTGATAAAAAGCTGAGTCAGCATGTTATCTTAATGATTTTCTCTTCGTGGGAAACGCACAAATGGGCAGGCCAGGTTCTATTCCTGGTTGATAACAGGTCGATCAAATACCGAGAAAAAGGAACAAGTTGAATCTGCTTCTTTCAGTGATCATGCCTTTATGAATGAAGCCTTGCCTTAAAGTCCGATAAATACAGTGGGCATAATTGAGTGGAAAAACAGCTGAGTTTGAAAATAAGCTTAAATGGGTGGGGTGAAATTTGCTGGCATAATCTGCTCTCTTTGACCTTTCATAATGTTATCACAGTTGACGCGTCATGCCTATTGACACAAGTGACCAACATGCCTGTTGACATGAGTGACCAACATGCCTGTTGACACGAGTGACCAATATGCCTGTTGACACGAGTGAGCAACGCCTCAAAAGTAAAGACACACTTTGGTGGACGATGATCGCCTGCCCCTTGTCTTACACTTTGATATACATACCATATTTGGTGGGGAAGATTGACTCATCGGCAATCGTCTTTTGTATATAGGTCATGACATAGTCTACATATTGAGGGGCAGCACATTTACACTTTTTACCCTTTTCATCCAACCAATAATATTGTCTGAAAGGGAAGAGCAAATATTATTGATGCGTCTGAAATGGACAATTCTCTTCGCGGGTTATTTGGCAACTTTTTTTGCGATATTTCTTGGCTCTGTTAAACATGA
The DNA here is from genome assembly GCA_002633025.1 of Notospermus geniculatus. Lineage (NCBI taxonomy): Eukaryota > Metazoa > Nemertea > Pilidiophora > Heteronemertea > Lineidae > Notospermus > Notospermus geniculatus. The sequence continues at coordinate 463,445 of NMRB01000231.1, read as the reverse complement.
CGTCTCTTACTGCTTCAGTGACAGCCACTTCAAGCTGAGAACCTTTGCAAGATACTGTACTTACGTATTACAAGGTGCTGTCATGGCAGTGCAGCCAGTGGGCGTACAATATTCTGATATAGTACCGTACATGAGGTTGATATGATCAAAGAAGGAGATTGCTGAAGCGAGAGAATAACAGACAGTAAAGTTGAATTCGTGGACAAAAAGTACGTTTTGTAGAACTATAACATTTAGTTGGAAAGTCGTTGCGTTTGTTCTATATGTATCATTCAATCTCAAATGGTAAAGAAAACTGCAATGCTTTTGAAGCTGTCGTTTGCTATCTTGGCACGCAGCCCATCATGCTGAAATCTAATAACAACATCTGATAACTTGTTACCCAGTTGTCTCCTGCAGGTACCATCAACAACATGCAATTATCAGTGTTTTCACTTGCCTCTGACAATCAAAAACAATTGTTCCGACATCTGTCAATCATCAATTAGACCTAAATTAATTGATCTTTCTCGACCTTTCAACTCTCCAACAGCACAGGCCTCCTTAGGACCAGTTAGCCAGATCTTGCTGATTTGGCCAATTTTCCCTCCAGATGGTTTTAGAAACTGTCCTTAATTTGCCATTAATTGGCATTTTGTGGCCGAGTTACTGTTATCTTTGCGTTGTAAATTCAGGTGAGAATGTTTTCAGTCTGGTCGCCTTATTGCCAACATGCTTCCAAATATTTTCACAACATGCATGCTGAGTCATGTTTCAAAATATTGCCACATGCGCCAGTCATTACCAAGTTCAACCAGGGCACTGGAAAATCTTTGTACTCGGCAGCAAAGGGGATTCAGTGTAATGAGTTTATAAATAGTATGCATTTACTACTGGTACAGTTCTCCCAAGATTTTAAAATGAAGCCAGCTCTTGGAGACAATTTTTTGACTCGCAACCTTGACTTGTGTCCGACATAGTATCAGTCTGGCGAGCTGCTACCAGTGGCTATAAAGTTGGACAGGACACCAGTCTACTGGTATTGGTTCCCGATTGATGCCACCACCAGGGGAGGAATACTGATGCAGTGTGTCACTTTAATAGTGTAGGTCAATGCACTATAGTGATTTACTTCAAGTGTTCATTGGGGGAATTTTCTTGTAATTATCTGACCGAAGCTCATGATGGAGAAGGATGAGGAAGTGGGGTCTCATACTCTGGACTGATATTTGGAGCGAGGACAACGAGCATGAACTAGATCAAACTGTCTGGATGGAAATGGCCTGCTTCCTGCTGCCGGCCTTCATCAGAAATCCACAGTGGAATCTGACAAGGAACTTTTGATTAATTCTGACAGAAATCTGACATGCTCCCACACTCAACAAACATTAGTCTTTGTCTGAAGATGATTGGTCAGCATCAGCAGCAGCGAAGGGAGAAATGCTGCGGCCTTTCTGTCAATTCCATCCAGTCTTTGGCCCAGCAAAAGTCTCCACCACCACTTTACAACACTTACTGTGAGTTGCAAGCCATTCATCGTGACAAAGTCCTTGAGGTTCGTCAATTAATTCAATGAGATCAGCATCTGACACACATGACTCGCGAACATATTGGTCTTCTAGGTAAAGTCGGTATTCTTCAGGGGCAGGGGTGGGCGAGTCCTTGTCTTTTCGTCGCCCTTTCCTGAAGAGAGAGAAGAAATATGATGGATTAGCCAGAGTTGATCAACAGAACACTTGTTGACAGTCCCCGTCTTCACAACTTTTCAATGGTGCCTCTCTCTGTCATCATCGTCATGTTGATCTGAAAACTGGTAAAGGCATCTGAGAGACCCAAAGAGCATCCTTTCCATTGGAATCTTCCACCATCAGATGAGAGAGCAACAGGGCTGGAATAGGCATTGCTGAAAACATGACAACAAAACTGTGTTACATCATTCATTACACTGATATGCTTGACACTGTGGCATGCATTTCTGCTCTATGACATCAAATTTCGTGACGTTCTAGGACCACTTACTTCTAGCCCCACAAATTTCATGAAAAGAGAAACACCTAGATACCTGACCAGTCCACAGAAAACATGCATTACCCGCTAGCACTGAAATCCAAGTGCAGGAGTCGTGTGAATTCCACATTCCTGATTGACAATTATGATACAAATGGTGTTATCACACTGCATATGTTTACACAAGAAAATCAGATTGTATTTGTTTCTAACCACACCCCTGTTTATAGGTCAAAATAAGAACATCTAGCCACAACGGGCAAGGCCCATGAAGACGATCATATTCACAGCAAAAAATTGATTTGATAATTGGGATGGTATAGATCGTTTTCCGATGTCACAATACACCGCGTTGCACAGCAACCATGACGTCCTGACAACGCCTGATGTCATTTTGATGCAAGTGTGCATGCTGGTTGGCAAAATGTGACATTTGCAGAGCATTCTGCCAACCAGCATGCGTCATGATGTCATGGCTGGTATTTGTGATGTCAGAAAACGATATATACTTAGGAACATGTATCATACAGAATAATCACGGCGTGGATCACCACAAAGGAGAAACTGTCTTCTTATAGGGAGAGGTGCACGCATTGCATATTCTACAACCCGCATTTTGGAGGTAGCCATACATGCGAGATCAGAAACAGTAGTAGTGCATTCTGAATTCAGTTAAAACGTCACCAACATTGGTTTGCGCTCCTCTTTCCCTGCCAGCCATGAAGGTCAGATGGTGCTTTCTGAGGTGAAGGATAGGCTCTACAATGTACAAGTCATAAGTCATGGACATCAGCAATCACAACAGAAGGGCCTACATGTTTGGAAGACCATTTCCTAGCTTACCAGGTGGGCATTCATCATATCTTTCTGTTTTACAACCCATAACTTCAGCAACATCTGTATTCTTTGGATGCCTTGCTGTTCAACCGCACCTTAGCTTTTCAACAGGTCAGAGCAGTAAGATGTTATCAGTGTCCAAATTACAAGGGCTTGATCCATTCCACATCAGCCAATTTAGAACAGTCTACGATTTCAACTAACAGATGTAAGCACAATCATCATCCAACTCATATTTTACATGTCATCATGTAAATTAAAGTGGTAAGTATACCAGTAGGTGGAACTTCTTCACAACAGTACCGTCATAATCATAACAAGAGATAAATGCGTAGACATCACAATTCAATTCCACTAGTAACCCAGTTGTTTGCTGGTCACTCACCCAGTTTGAACACGTCAGTGCTCATATTATAGCCTTTGAGAAGAGTGCATTGATGACCTTTTTCGATTCAATGGAAGCCATGTACTTCTTTCACTATATTGTTGGTGATTTCTTGTCTGGGCTTATATTTGTTGACAATAATGACTACAAAGTAGGTCTATATGTGAAGCCTCCTTTCAGCACAAACACATAGTTAACAATGATATCAGGGAATAATTTATAGGATATTCGAAGTAATCAAACTTCCCAGATTTCACTCTGTCCCATTTAGTGTCTTTGATAAGTATTGGTTCCTGATTTCACCACTAGGGCTTTGATCGCTATCACCACCCATCCATTATCTGTACGTGACAGGCCAAAAAGCAGCCGAAAGAAAATGCTTTGATTGGTTGAATCAGCTGCATTTTGGACGATCACATGATGAAGGACAGCAGGCGATAATGATCTCAGTGTAAGCCCTAGTGGTGAGATCGGGAACCAATCCCTCTGATACACTGAAACAGCAATTTCAACCAGTGGTGCGATGAGCTTGGCAGGTTGTTGATGATCACCTCGAACTGCAAAAGGTGACAAACAGAAATGTATCAAACTTGGTGGTATTCCCCAGAGATGAATTAACCTTCAGTTCTGGGAAGTTCATATCAATGCAAATCCTAAGAGATCGATCGATAAATCAACATGTACTGGAACTAAAAGGATACTGGTTGTATGTACAATGATAATACGGAATGGATAATGTGCCTTCTGCAAGCATGTTTAGTTTATGCTTAGAGGAATTATAATTCCTCCAAGGTTTATGCAAACTGACAATTTGCATAAATACTTCCATAAATAAGCATACATTTCAGAGCATACATTCAAACCCAACAAATAGGCCTGCAGGTGGTGGTGGCGATGGCCAACTCATGCCAAAGCAGTACACACACCTGTCATGGAAGTATATAAAAGTCAGGTCTGGTATTGGTAAAATCAATTGACAAGACATTCAATACCCTTCTTAGCACTGACATTCTCTCAGATAAAGGCAGGGACTACAAAATGACACGAAGTTGAAACTTAGACACTTACATAGGTGTCCAGTAGCGGAAGAGAGGCAGTGCCTCCCTCATAATCCAAGGATCCATCCATTCAAATCAGGACTTTGAAATGTTGAGAAAATCACTATGACTTAGACCATAACAATAAACATACCTATACCACGACAATAGGTCTGGCCTAATCTAACATACAACTATTGTGCCCCAATGAAAAAAGCTCACAAAACATAGTGAATATTCTATAACATTGTGAGGGTATGAGGTAATTTTTAGTATAATGGTCAGACATGGGTATCCAATCATGACAGGGAAGTCCAACATGGCCTCTTTGTGGACAAGACACAGGACAACACAAATGGACATTTGTGGGCATATTATGTCAGCTGATTCCTGGGGGGCGGGGGGGGGGGATGCCAACGCCCTGGTGAGGTCACCTTGCTGATTTGGACCCCATTTATTCATGCTGACCTCAAGCTGATTTGTCGTGAGCACAAAGATAACCATTATCATCTCCTTAAAGGCTTTAAAATCTGAAGACCTGAATTTCACATATAATATACTTCCACATCACTGCCCAACCAATATTAAAATATGTAAAAAAAATTTAAATCTGAATAGGAAATCAGGCCACTAAGATTGAAAAGCAGATTATCAATATAGTACAGCAGAATAAAAGGCCTCTGATTCAAAGCACTTCAATTTTGAATTGACATGTTTCTATTTTTCCACAGTGAAAATCCAAGTCATGAACTTTCTATTTTAAATCTTTACAGTTGGCAATAGGACAACAAGACCTGGTTTAGTGAAGAAAATAGTATGTACATGTATACACAAACCCTGAGGGACATACTTGCATGCCCTTTCCCCAGAGAGAGAGTACCTGAACACTCTAATTAGTTCAGAAATGAACTTTTGCCTTCAAGTACGCAAAAATATTGCAAAGTTCAGAAAGTGATTTGTTCACGATAACACCAACAGGTCTAGAGACTGCATGAGGAGATTGGGTGGCATGACCCAGCCCATTGACAGCTGAATGCAACCTGTGGCAGGTTTTTTTGCCATACCATGTCTGACAAAACAAGTCCACACCACATGTCAACAGGTCCTGCTCAAACATGATGAATCAGGATGAAAAACATTCTACTTTTTCATAAAAGCATTCATTGGGAAGCATTTTCCTGCATTATTATGGAAAATTTAAAGGGTAAATGGTTCCCGCACTTCATCATTCACGATCACGGAGTTGCTGAGGAACACATGGTTTACCATGGATCTGGGGAATAGTTCCTTCCTAACGGAACAATACAAATAGAATCTCATTTAGCTCTGGCTGATAATAAGGTTGGGGGTCTCTCAGGATGATTTCCAAGTAATTTGCAAACAGCAACTGGGTTTGACTCCAGGTCTCAACAGTGTGAGAAGAAATGAAATGGCGACAATGCATGTCAGCGACAAGGTGGCTAAAAAGGCTCAAGAGACCTGTTTCTCCGTGTTCCTGCAGGAAATTACCACTTGCATACCATGTATGTCTCGCAATGGGTATGATCGTCAAAAAGAAACTTTTTACATTTCGGGATGTGTTAGAACAGATCAAATCCATTCCACGCATGGGTTATTCCAGTAACAGACAGCTTTGACAAATGTAGAACTTCCAACACTGCTGGTCTGGTGACAAAGATGACAGCGACAAAATTGACCTCGGCCCTTGCTTTTCAACACAAGTTTTTCTGTAATCTAGCTAGGCCTAGCATGACTCGTTTGGGTGTGCCCGACAAACTTTTGGAAGTTTTCCTGTCCAGTGGATCAGAAAAGCTTCTATAACATTGGTGCAAATTGGCATTTTCAATGGCTGGTGTGAACAAATCGTCATACTATGATACACTGACTCATGCACAACACTTGTTAGGTACTGCAAGCTGTCAAATATTTTAACATTTTTTCATCAGCTGTAATTGCAGCAATGACTCAAACCAAAATTTGAATGTTGACGCCATGTCTGACAAACCAGACAAAGTCAGGCCACCAAAACATCAATATTTTCATCACGTTTATATTAGGCCTGATTAATTCATTGCAAACAGGACATAGGTGTGAATCAAAGCTTTTTCCAGAACACCGACTCTGATCAGCCATATTATTTTGTCACAATGAGTACTTGTCCCAATAAATCATGGAAATCACAAGTAGTAGGCCTATATTTGAAGCCGGCCAGAAATACACTGAAAGGCAAAATTCAAATCACTATCACCTGATATTGGGTTACTGGAAGAACTTTTGTGCATGGGCTGTCAAAAGAGCGAATTCAACAGTCCTAAAGGTTTTCTATTGACCCAATTCAAATTTAGAAGAAGGCGTTGCTTATGGGACAAACCAGGGAGGTCTGAAGACAAAAATAAATCATAGTGTGACTAACCGCACAACAAATTTTCCAGATATTCAATTGTATTTTAATGCCAGGTATTTTTAATCAGAATCAAGAGAAACAGACTGTCTAATTATGAAAACAAGTGTGTTCCAAAAACAAATCATATCTCCTCTGTCAGTCAATGTTTGATGGCTCATTCTTCAGCTCTGGCCTTTTTGTAAGCGTGGCACCAATACGGAAAGGAGGCGAGGAGATTTGAGGGAGCCAGAGACGTCTACTGAAAAGTTTTCTAGAAAAGCCGAATCATCTACCCTCGAATCCAAGAACTAGCGAAGCTAGGAAATACTGTTGACCTGCTAGTGTGGAGAACACTGGTATCCACGATAAAAGCACCCTGACACATCTGAAAGGGAGAACACTCTAGGCAGGCGTATAGGCTCTATCTTGTTGCTTGCACATCTCCTCGAGCAATCTGAAGTACTAAAGGCAATGAAACGAGTGTTATTTTGCAGAGAGGGATAAAAATACTCCAGATTGCATCTGCGCAAGTTATTTTTCATCAATTGGAGAGTGTTTTCCAAGCAGCTTGGGGCACACCTGCCCTCTCAATGAGGTCCACAATGGATAAATCAGCTCACAAACTATTCAGTAACTGACAAAGAAGGTGTGAAAATGAAGTAACCATGAAACCACAAATTCCAAAGATATAGCAACTTTCTATTCATTGTACCAAATTTGGCATTTTCCTGATGGGTGTTCTCTGGAAGATAAGGATGCTGGAACAACTGCAAAAGCTATTTCAGGTGGTATCAGATGATGAGATTAATTTTGTGAACCCAATTGTCTAACGAGGAACCCGCTTGATTTTTTATCCCAACAAGTAGGTAGATGGCGCTGCAGAGGAGAACCAAAGTAAAACTAATCCTTCTACTTAGGAGCGACCCCGGTGGGCAGAGGACAACCAAAACCCAAGCATATTTGTACAAAATGAAAGAATAAGACCGAGTGATACCTTTAGTCCACTCCATTGCCTTTAAAGATTGTCCTGAACAACGCCAAAATACCTGGGGACCCAAAATATTAGCCTTGCAAACAAAATTTGATGGGCTGGAACCTAGAACAACACATGAATGTTGATTCATGGACAACTCACAAATGGGTTTTCGATGATGGATGGGGTATGTGCCAAAGACAAATTTTGAAGTTTTTTAGGTCACTCAACATAAATGTGGGACTTTGGCTGTACCCAAACAGAGGCTTAACGATTGCACATTACTTATATATAAGTATGACTGATGAAGTTCTGAACCTACTGAAGGCCAAGGTCATGGTTCCAGGTAGGTCAGGGTGAAAAACAAAACACAGCAGTCATGATGGCATGGATGGAGAGAATGGTTAGAAACCAAGGTAACTAAAGAGGCCTTCCTTGCAAAACATAAATAAACCAGGGCTACAATGAATGTAACAGTGCCTTCCTTCCACCTGCATAGGCCTAACCCACACTGGTTGAGGGATGAGGCCCAGTCATGATGCTCATGCTCCATTGAAGGTAACTGAAGGTACAGAACAATGTGCCGATTTGCCTGATAGGGCCTACCATATGTCAATGAAGGCCAATATTTCATCCTTATGAAGTGGCAGGCACTGAGCCTATCCTTCCTCTGGAAACTTTCATGAACAGAATAGCAGATGAAATGTCCTATGAAATGAATGAGTATACAGAGCCAGAAAAATCAATGTTTCATTCATATGTTGCATTGGCATGCATAAAAAATGTATTCCAACTGCCTTAGCCACCTGATGTTACGTCTAGGCCAGGGAAGCAACAGTTGATTTAATTGTTCTGTGAACATGGCTTCAGAATGGCAACTATTCAATGACTAAAGTCCTTGGCCCAACATCTCACCCCTGCAGGAAATCTTTTAGATACAGCAACAAGGTCAGGAAGTTGTAAAGCTGTCAATTTCATTGCCACAGAGGTACATTACAATGTATCATTCCACCATGTTTCCACAGGGGTGCAAAAGGTAAGGAAGATATCAATCAGCTTGAAGCAGTAGAACTTTGGAAATGACCATCAACTGGACATGGATCCAGAGCTGGAGATGAGGAGACAGACATGACTCAATTTGTAATGTGATTCTTCATAATGTAGACATGACTAAAAGTGTCTGTGTTACTGTTGTGTCATTCTGGATGAAAAAGTACAACAAATGTCTCTGCTCTTCCACATCATCCGTTCATGAACACAGGCAAAATACACTGACACAGAACAGATAGGCCTACAAAATATTCGATTGACGGTCAGAAAAAACGGGACGAGACTTACCAGAAATTGAATATGTATAATGCTGAATTTCGTCCATTTTTCATGAACGTGTTAACTGCTCCACGACCCATATGTGCAATTCCTACTTCCATTTAGATATGATGATTATCCGATCATCCAAACATGAAAACACAAGCAACGCGACACGAGAGACGTCAGGCGACCTTATGAATCAGAAACCACGCATGACATGTGCTTTGCTTCTTTTGTAGTTGTTCCTTGGTTATGGATGAATCACAATAGTATGGCCTATAAATATAACAACCACGAGGTGATGTTTGGGGAAGCATCGAGTCAGGAGGCACAGGTGATGATGTCATACCTATATTGAGTGCTGAGCCCTTTTCCATTATCAATTTCTGCAATGAATGCTTCTTTTATGCTGTACAGAACAGTACAACCAAACTCACTGATATGCCTAAATGTCGTCTAATCATGGAACAGGGTACCCAGTATCTAGGGTAACGGCTAGTGCCAAAGGGTTGTGGGATAGGGACTCAAGGGGTTAGGATTCAGAGTCGACGACATACCCCCTCAGTGTCATTGACTATACTGTTTGTATTACTAATAACATCTGACACAGTCAGAGCACTGAAATAGCATTTTTTCCTCCTCAACAGCTGTCACTCAAACATGTCAAATCAAAATCATAGCAACATGAGAGTTCCTGATTTCAATACTGTTGAAAGAAGATGCAAGAAAGATCTTATGAATATTGACTGATTTCTCTATCCCGATGTAGGCCCACCCCACTGAGAGGGTTCCCATGGTACCAGTTTGCCCATGAAAACAACCCAGTTCTGTAAACAGGCCTACCCTGATATCTGATCCCCACCACCTGCGTTTTGACCCAGTTCTATCACACCACATCAGGTGAGATTATATTTCCATAACAAGGCCTAGGAGAATTTTGATTGGTTTGTGGGCATCCATAGACCGGATTATGCCGTGTTAATCACTTTTTTCTCAATATTCCGGTTGATCACCATTTTCATTGTGGTGAGCAAGCAAATACTTCCTGAAGGGTTGAACCATCAATAGGGGTCAGTGTTAGGCACATAATTTATCAGCAAACTATTCACATGTCATCCTATCCAGTCAATCAATTTAAAATGTTCTTCACTAAAACTTACTTATGAATTAGAATCAAACTGTACTCTAGGCCTACTATAACTGATCCAGGCATTGGCTTCTCAATGATAAAAAATTCAGACAAGTTTTGGTGAGGATTAAAAGGCAAGTGTTCTAACTTTGGCCCAGAACATCAGGTTCTGCTCTGATTTAAGTCCCATGGTCCCTACAGGTTATAAGGTTGTTGAGTAACGACCCTGTCCTCATATCTTCTGTTTCTTCTGAATTGCTATATCGATACCTGTAGTCTATATTCAGCAGCTTCTTTTGTACATTAGACGCCTGCATCATCTTGTCATATAACCAACCCTCCGTAATGATTTTTTCCAAGTTAAATCCATGGCTATTAATGTCAAACGGCCTCAGCCTGGAAAATGTATACAATGTATTCACATCTTGATAGATGATGAATAAGGTGGATCCCAATATCCCTCAGCCTGGTAATTTATATTTCCAGTGAGCAAGAAATGGCACGGACAAAGTTTTCTGCCACCATTTCACTGAATGGTACAACCCCACAGCCCAATCTTTCAGATAAAATTTCAGATAAGGCAAACAATAGTGATGCCTCAAGTCCCACACTTCATCATTTTTTCTCTTCCAAGTAGGCGCACAGTGAGCACACTACCAGTGGTGCCATCTGTCAGGCACAGAGAGAACTGAAATCTATCTGCCATTCAGTCACCTTGGCACTGAACCTCACCATCAAATTCTTTCAGATGTTCATTGATGATGAATATGACAATCAGGGATCTCAAACGAGGCAGGCAGAAGGCAGCAGATCCCCCCAAATCACCATCTCTTGTACACTGCTCGTCTTATATTTGCTATCATCCAATGCTTGAGATCTAGTGTTTTAAGAACTGACTGATGATGAACATTCTACATGAATCGATACGAATCTTCCATTGATGTCTGTAAGTTCGAAGTGTTCATCTATGACTTTTCCCCTGATGAGGTCTCACAAGATCACTTCCACAGAATCTCCCCTCAGGGTACAGCGAGAGGAAGCAGAAGTACTTTCCTTTGTTTCTCAACACAATAGACGCCAAGGATTTTGACGTTGCTAGGCAACAGGACTCTCCCACGTTCTCGCCGCAAGGTCTCCAGGGAGAGGTTTTAAGGTCATCCACGCTGAAGTGGCGATACGTGCTATGTAAAATGCAAAATCAATGGCGGTGCCCTGGATTAGTACTTTGATCTGTCAGGCAGGATGCAGGACTGGGAATCTTCTGATTACATTTTCATCAATGTGAGGTTCAGCAAGGAAAAAGCTGAAAGCATTGCTTTCAAAAGACAGTATCTTTTGATATACTACTTTCTGTTCAAGTGGGCAACCTAGGCTGAGAAGCTTTGCAAAAAGCAATCAGTATCGCTGTTCCTTAGACAATAGCTGGCATGGCACAATCTAAGGGCAGCAGCACACCAGGCGATATTGCAAGCGATCTCGTCGGTACCACGGACGAGGCGATCTCCGTTTTGGTTTGTTTGATATTGGGCAAGCATCGCTGGCGAGAGGATTCCACGCATCGCTGTCCAGCACACACCTGGCGTCAACAGCCGATTTTGCTCACTTGTGATCAGATCACTTGCAATATATCGTCTGGTAGAGGGCGCTGCTGGCTTAAGGTTTAGTGGAGTGGAGGATCGAGAATTGGTGAAGGGGCTAAGCAAAAGCAACAAGATGTGACATCACCTTGCCCGTTATGCTGCATCAGTTTGTGCTGTAAAAACCAAGCAACAAAGAACCCACCTCAAAGTGGCAAAAGGGAGATTGCCTGATTAAATACTGCTCCAAGAGCTGAACCAAATCAACTCATTAAGGAATGATTTTAGACCATCAATCATCGAGATGATAGCAAATATCTGACTCCAGAATCAATCATTAAATTGATCAGATCAGCCAGACACAGCGAGATGAAATAAATCACCTCTGTCAGGTCTCAACTCAAGAAATTACCTCATTCTCCGTGAATAAAGGAACACAGATCAACCTAGCGTACAATCAAGTTTGTCAACCCTGGCGATGATTTGGCCATCAGAACAGATGCAGGGATTCTCGTAGACCATACTGGTACGGTTGACATCAGGGTACAAGAAGAGTTGGAATCATTATATTATTCACTACAACTGTTTTACCCATTGGCAGGCTTTGTCTTCTGAGGCGAGTGAAAAACTGCTCGCCTGAGAACAATAGAAAATTCTTTTTTTTCTGAGGCGAGCAGTTTTTCAATCACCTCAAGACAAGGCCTGCATTGGCTTTGGCCATGGTGACAACATGTCCTATAAATTTATCCAACAATCTGAATCCATCACCAACTTCTGATCTTCTGTGGCTTTCACCAAAAGACACTGAACAAAACCAACGAGTCCTTATGATTATTTGTACTGAGATGACTGCTCTACGCCTCCAGTAAACAAGGAAATCATTCAAAGTACGATGATCAGAAGTCATACAATAAGAAATAAATCTGTCAATAAACACTATTCATGACTGGTAACAAGAGAGCCATACAGCTCCAATCAGAAAACCAACAGTCAGTTTGCTTGATACAATCACAAAAGGAGACCCATGGCACTCATAGATCACATTTATCAATCAAGCAAAACAAGATGAGCAATTTACTACTCGAGCTGATCTACTCCAAGGACACACTTAGATGAGACCTCACGCGGCTTTCCAACAGAATTGACAGCGTTCTGAACAACCGAAGATCACCATCATCAACGAAAGAGTACCTCTGTACTTTATGTGACTCAGTGACAGCACACGATTCCGCAGTTTCACCAAGATGAATATGTGAAGATAACCACGCACACGATGTCTTTGAAATGGTCCACTTTTTCTGAAAGAGACAGCACATTCGCTACTGAACCATATTTTTATGGATGGGGATTAGCTCAGTGGTAAGCCTTGTTTTCAACTGCAGCGCAATGACTGTCATGATGATTGCAGCGCCACCTATGTCAATCTTAGCTACAACTCAAGATCACAGCAGAATGATTTCAGACTAGAGATCACGAGAAACGTCTTTATTTTGCAGTTCTGCCCATAAGATTCAATACCACTCCATGGTGCTTGATACCTCACTGACCTTGGAACATATTCTTACGCTTGATTACAGATCTGGACCATTTGAGCAATATCTGAGGATATTCCCATTCATCAGACATTCAGTAGAGGACATTCTATTTAATGCTCTGAGGGACCTGAAGAAATAAATGCTTCTGTACATCACTGGAGGCTGCTGTGGTGTGAGGCAACAATCCTCAGATGCTGACAGTGGTTGCTGACAAAGTAGGCCTTTCCCTCACATAGAATCCCAGTGGAGACTGTTCAGAATCACCAACATGTAATTCTCGCCTTCACACCAGAAAATACCTGATGCCCTAAAAACGATACTGCGGACATCTCACAAACATTATAACGCTGACTTTAGGAACCATGTCTGCCGTAGAACACTCCCAAGGACCGTCCAGAAGACCGTAGGCAAACACTATGATATTATCCCTTCATATCCGATGATTAGTTCTGACAAGATGATAGTTAATCAAATGACAGAATATGATGGCAAAGCTAATACAACAATACAGTCAAATCATGAAAAAAACCGAAGCGCTCTCCACTGCCTCAACATACAGAGTAACTATCTCTGTAACTTCATTACAGATCAATACAGATAAGTCCAAACGTATGTAGAGTAGAACGTAGCTGTAGTGTAGATTATACATACTGAACAGACCACGGTGGTGTAGTGGTTCGGGTCTCTGACTAGCAGTCAGAGGGTCCCGGGTTCGAATCCCACTGGCCGTGAGACTTTGGGCAAGTCTCTTGGCCTCACTGGCATCTCTCCACCCAGGTGTAAATGGGTGCCGGTCGGAAATGCTCGGACTACATAGCGCTGTATGAGCAGCTCATCTGAGTTCTACTGAAAGGTTTCAGGACAGACTAGGGTTAAAGTGTAAAGTGGGATGATACCTCTACCGTTGTTGATATCAGACTATAAACCCAAACTTTAACTTGAACTTTTAACAGACCCATTGCGTTTTGTCACGTCAGTAGGATATTCACTCCTGTCCCATGACCACGAAGTTTCAATACAATTTAACATACAAACCTGAACAAGTGAGGTATCCAGAATCTATCATGACTTTGTCCGAAAGGTTCAAAACGTTTCCTATGTGGGAAAGCCAGCTTGTCTTGTGTTATGCATACCGACGGTGGTACAACCCTGAAGTTATACCTGGAATAAGCTATACCTCCCCTATTCCACCTTTATGCATACGGGCCCAGAAGTACTGCTTACTGCTATTTCATCAGATATGGCACCAGTTGAATTCACAGCTGAGTCGGTAATGCTGTGTTTTCTCTGGTGCTCTGTCTGAAGGAGATTAGTGTTTCTGCTTTCAGCTCCACTACCAACCAAAGTTGTTTGCTAATTTGCATGGAGAAACAGGATCAAATGGTGTTGATCCTCTGAGAACCAGCTCAGGAAAAATGCCCCAAATCACAATGGAATGATAACCAATATGTAACTCTCTGTGTGAAGATTATGTTTTGCTGGACCCCTGCCCTGCATCATCAACTGCTTTTAGAAAGTGTTGTCTGTCTATGGCACTAGAAGAATTCACAGAAATATTTTAAATGAGGTGTGAATCTTTTCGTGTCAAGTACAGATTGCTCCGCTTGCTTCACGAACTTCCCAAGCTTTGCTTTTGTCTCCAAGAATGGCACCTGAAGAATTCACGGTTTTCTTCTCCCCGTGGATTTTTGGGTGCCGTACTTGGGTTGATGGTTTTTCATCACTGAGCCATGTTTCTCATCACTGAGCCAGCTTTTATCAGATCAGAGAAATGGAAAGAAGGGGTGTCAGACGTGATGACATGCTTCCTCCTGGAATTGTTTTTTAATCACATTTGTGTTTTGGTAGAAAGAATGTGTGCTCACATGCAGTAGAATAGTTGCCTCACCTTTGCTGTAGCTCGCCTTGACCAGTCAGCACCCTGATTGCTTGAGTCTTCATCTCTGCTTACAAGAGCTATGGCACCGTAGAATTCACTGTGTTTTTTTCAGTGGGTTGTTCGGTGCTGTTGCTTTTGATGTAGATAGCTGCTGTTGTCACTTGTGATTCTTGCTTGTCATGTAATGTGCCGTATGCCACAGTTCGGAAAAAAACGACCGTGTGAGTGAGATGTTCTTCAGCGTTGGATTAACAGCTTGTGGCTGTGAAGAAAGTAACCTTTACTGTTACTATAATGTGAGAATCAAGTTCAGGAAATAGATGTGCTGAAACAGCAGAAACTTCACCGACCCAGTTGACCAAGGTGGGACCAGACACCACTAGGATTATTTATCAAAGCCCAGGCGCTATGAGATACACACCTTTGCCACAACCGACCGAATTCAGCCATCTTCGTTTTTAAACCTCAGCTGTAGGCCTACCTCCACAGTCCTTCTACTTGATTGATGGCACAGATCTGCAACAGAAGACTTCAGATTATTCCACTTTCAGATGGGCCAGACAAGATGGCAGCTCTCATTATATTAAGGATTAGAAGCGTCAAATTAACAAAGCAAGCCAATTATTGTTCAAAGAATCAAAGGTGGCGATCAATGCAAAAGAATGAGACAAATGATGCGCTACTGTAGACATACTAAAATAGCCACACCTCAGTCCTTAGCTACTGCATTTTTATCAAGACACTGAAAAAATTGGGTGGCAGATAGAAACAACCTGAGTACATAATAGATTTTTCCAAGTCCAGAATGTTGTTCCAGCCCTGTTTCCACAAATTATTTCATCTTGGGCTTCATAACTTTGCACATTCCTCATATCTGCCTTGGTGCTTGTTTTGATGCTTACCAGTAAAATTCACTCAGGAATTTCTTCTCACTCCCTTGGTTTCTCCTTATTTGAATGCCATACCAGGGACATCTTTTATGAAAGCTAGAGAGCAATTTTCACTTTTCCTTTTGACCAGAGCCTACCATTGGTCACCACCACATCGACATCAGTGCCCAGTGTTCCAAACCTGATATGATTAGTTCCCAACCCTTGCAAGCATTTAATTTATAATCTTACAGGCAGATTAATGCACGATTTCTTGGTAACCTAGGCAACCTCACACATGGTTTTTACCCTGTGATTGTGATCAGCAATATTGCTTCCATGGATCATGAGATTAGTAAACCATAATTAGTTCCTGAATCAAAAATTCAGCTGGAACAGCACTCCATGATCATGTTGATGACATCCCTTATTTCGTCCTATGCATACAAAATCAGGCTATTTTATGTGACCTTGACCTTGACCCTGTCTCTCACCTTGAAGCTGCAGCAAAGAGGACACCTCAAGCAGTCGTTTTTGATTGCATTGCATCATGAAAAGACTTACATGTAGTGCTGCTTCCGATTCAGTACAAAGGCATTTCAATTGCTATTTTGCCAATAAAATCCATCAACCTCATGTCATTTCGATTTAAGCAAGGTTGTACCGAATTCCCCTTCTACCAGCTACACAGACTACCACCAACCATGGTTTGCCCTTTTATTTCCATCACAATCAAATCACATTATAAATCACATTATAACAACATAGATTTGACCTAGAATTGAAATTGAACACAAACTTTTAGAGGTTGTTTCCATTTGTATTATTCTTGCACCTCAATTGAAAATATTTCGAACAATCACTGACCTCAACTAGAATGGTCTAATTTAACCAAAAATGAAGATATAATCAACCTGTCCACCATGTTTTCACGAAGAATGAATTTGGAACAGGAATTCCCGGGAAGATGTGAACAAATCTTCGGCATTTACCCAGGACATTCATCATGTCAGAAAGAACACAAAGGGGAAAGTCTTTGCACAGTGTAATAGAGAATCGGGCATAGATGAGTTTCTCAGTCCACACACCTTTTCATGTCTAAAATGACAGGACTAAGAGCGACGGGAGACTTCCCTGACAAGAACGTCCCCTATGGATTGTTACGCACTTAGTATTTGAACATTTCCTCATTTCCTGCTGAGATACTGGTTAACATCCAGAGAATTCTCACAATACCAACTATTGATTGCAATTTTCATTACTGCAGCACTACACATCTGTAGCATTGCATAAACAGTATGATATTAAATCTAGAACTCTGGAGTAAATTATGCACACCCACTGCTGTAGACAGCAGCTAGGATTTCAGTTATAGATTCCTGACTATACTGACTTATGAAATTTATGCCTTTTTGTGAAACCAAAACACAATTCTAAATGTCAAGGCCACACCCAAAATGTCAAACATAGTGAAATAACTGGCGGATGTCACAAACGTCGAAATCATGCAAAACTCTTGCAAGAAATTGGTATAGGTGTGGCCAGAAATATCATAGTGGAAAATAATCTTTCAGGGCTCACATTTGGGGGCGATGTGGGCGACGTGGGGCGAAAATTTCGCCCAAAATCGCCCAAAATAATTCACAGGGAGACATAAAGTCGCCTAAAAAAAAAAAAAAAATTTTTTTTTTTTTTTTTTTTTTTAGGGGAATATGATCCCCTCTGAAGCTTTTTCTGCACCCCGAAATGCCCAAATCCGCTCCTAAATGCCCTAAAATATCACCATTAAGTGTTAATTTCTTGCAAAGAGGCTGAAATCAAACAACTTTGTTAGATATGTCGTCCACAAACTTTATGTGAAGTCTCCCTCTTGCGAGTGAAGTCTCCCAAAATTTTGAGGAGGGAGACATTATTTCTCCCTAATTTTAGACCCAAGTGTGAGCCCTGATCTTTGGAGAAACTGATTCAGTTGGAGAATTTTCTTGTCACCAATTAGGACTGAAAAAAGAAACCTGTTTTAGCTGATCAATAAACAATATACAAGACCAAGAGTACTTCGGAGTGCACAGCATAGAATAAGAGTAACTGATCAATAAATGATCACATGGGTGATTGATTTAAGTAGCAATATGATCATCTGATAGACCATAATCGATTTGTCGTGGACTCCTCATAAGAATATTCTGGACCTCATTATCACACCAGCCACCCTCTCAAAAAGTCCATGAACTCCTTTATTCTTGAAAATTTAGCCATTTTGTTTCCTTACATACATTACTTGCGGCGGGCATACTACGTCACATGACATACACAATGTATTGATTTCCAGTTGCAAAGCATTCTTATTGGGAAAGTGCCATCCATTTACTAGAGCAGTTCAATAAAAGGTTCTGTCAAAACTAATCGTTCAAAATGATAATCTTAATGGTGGATGCCATGATCAACCAAATGTCCACACAGAATACAATTCATTACTTGCATGAATTGCTGTTGAAAAGTATCATCTGGTCCTTCATTCAACAGGGCCTCAAAATGTGGCAGAGAAAATTTGGGAAACTAGATACATACCTGCATTCTGGCTGGCAGGCGTGGATTTTTGCTAAAATCAGGTGGCTACCTTGAAACTTGAAGTTGAATGCAACCCCTGATGATTTTACACTTCCCCAACTCGCAAAAAAAAGCTTGCGTGTTCACATTTTAAACATTTCTGATCGGAAATTTGTCTGTTAATAAATGATCATGCACAAATTATTGTGATAGTAATTATCAGTTATCACATGTTCAGTGCATTTTCACAGGTAAACAAAGGACACGAAGGAAGAAAGCNCTTCCGCCGAAATGGCAAACAGAACCTCGACCTGAAACCAGCTGACGTGACGCAATCCATGATTCAGCAATGGTCGAGTCTGACGCAACGTCATCGCACTTACTGTCGTCACATGGTCGTGGGGTTCTCTGCGTCACGTCATTCAGTGTCAGACGGTTTCAGACCGAGGTTCTGTTTGCCATTTCGGTGGAAGTGCGCAGATCTTTCTTGTTTTCGTCAATTTGGTATTTATCTATGTATGATGATGGTGGGGGACGGACGTGGCGATGATGCTGATGACCACCATGCAATGCATGACATTCCAGCGCCCCCTGGCCCTGCCTGCCTGGCTGTCACTAGCAGGCAGGCTACTGTGAGCACATTCATTCACTTTAGTTTAGCAAGGCCTCCAACTCAACTGTCACGCCGCCGCCGTGTTGTGCTATTCATTCATTCATTGTTTCATCTGACGACATCGACTTAATTTCCTCTCCCTGACTGCATGACTACGCGGGTACGGCGCTTCTTGCATGCCATAAGCGGCATGCATTCATCAATGTATGTATAGTATTGTACTGCTGTATACGTACACTATAATAGGTGAATACAGAGTGTGATGTACAACAATGCACGCAGCAGTCATTGCAGTGCCACAGCACAGTTCACGGTATCAGCTGTCAAGACAGTGACAGTAGATGATAAGCAACACCCACGGCACCTACCCCATAAACCAGTCCATTGTGTCCCGAAAATATTCAGGCAACTTCTCCAGGTTGACGGTCTGCGTCGATGGCCGAGGAAATTTTTAACAACAAAACAGACGCTCCACTCTCAAAATACGATGATTGCCTCCAAAGATGGCGGAGGACAGAAGCACGTCGCGCATGAGCAGACGGCCGAACTCAGAACTGCGCTGGACCAGCGTCTTCAGCTGGCGGGCCCTTCAATTTAAACCTGCCTCCCCCACAAAACTCGGGGAATACTATTATGCATGATTTTCCCTATGCATGTAGGCCTGTCAACTACTTATTGCATTTCATTTGAAAATGTGCCAAACGATTTGTTTGGATGAAAGACCCGACGCGACTGGCCGAATATTGAAGTGAAACCACCCGCGTCCTGTGGCAAGACATTTGTTAATTTAATCAAATAAACCTGATTTTTAAAAACCTGCTTTTTAATAAAAAAACTAGATTTATTTTGAAAAAAATCTTGTTTTTACAGAATCTGGGAAAAACCCAGTTTTTTTTCCATTGTGCAGAAAAGAATTAAAAACTAGTTTTTTTTCAAAAAAACAAGTTTCTTTAAAAAAACCAAGTTTCGTTTTTAAAAGTTGATTTTTTAAAAAACAGTTTTTTTAAAAACCAAGTTTATTTTAAAAAACCTAGTTTATAAAAAAGGTTTATTTGATTAAATGAACAAACGGCTTGCCATAGTATGCGTCCACCAAACAAGTCTCTTGGGCACCACATATCCAGGCAATGATTAAAGGTTCTTCAACAGCATTTTATTAACTTGGTGTCAACTTTGCGTAAAATCAGTGAAAGGTGGCATGCTGCTTCCCCCAAGGCCCCATCATAGCCGATAGGTTATGCTACCCGGAGCCACGCCCTTCTCTTGGATTGAGGGGGTGGTCCAAAGACCCAGGAACCTAAACCATTTGATATAAATGGATAGAAAATTTCGTTATAAGAAAATGATATCAAGAACTTGTCAGTAGGTCATCTCAAACCTCCATCATAGCCCTTAGAGTCGTTTTGATACCGGTACCGATATCCTGCAGTCTTTTGGTCAGAGCATGGAAGTATTATACATCTGTGTAATACTTCCATGGTCAGAGCTAAATGTGACTTTTTTTCTCATGTTGCCGCCCCTGAGAATGAGTGCTGCCACTGGAACTGCGCTGGACTAGCTGCAGGTGTGAAAGGATATAGAGTGCCCCCACAAAACCGTCCAGGGAACAAAAAATCCGATCGTTTCATTCTAATCTATTGGTTTCTATTAATCTGTCATGGAACAATAGAACCAGACATTGAAAAACATGTATCGCTGTTTGTGAGTGTCCGCCAAACAATAAAGCGGGCAATGTCATGGGGGAGGCATTTTCAGTCATTACACAGGGGCGGTATGCATAAAGGTGGAATAAGCTTATTCCAGCTTATAACTTAAAACTTAATTCGTAATTCGTATAACTTAAAACATTAAGTTATACCTGGAATACTAGTAAGCAATTCCACGTGTGGGTTATAGTTCATGTAGTTTCGCAATCGACGCGTTAGACTCATCCGTCGTCCTCGTAACGCTCCGCTCACCGTAACGCGGAGCGTCTCAGGGCAGGGCACCAGGTATCGATAGTTACAACAATTATTGCGAGATGTCGCCACCATACGGTGCCGCGGGTTTGACGGTCAAGTGGTTCGTGGACAGTGGACGGTCGAGGTACCGGCAAATTACGAGGATCACGTTGACTGGACGTAGGCCTATTTCACAACGTATTCCACGTGCCTCTAATCTCCATTCTAGTTTGGGGGGAATTGACTCGAAATGATAATGTACACATTACACCGCTGCCACGCCGTACGATGGCGCCATCTATTAGATCGACGACAAGGTTTTTCATCATCGGCCACTCCCACAGNCGAACTGTCTACAGGTACGGCAGCCGTACTCATAATCCCATCGGCTAGGGGTACGGCATCGTTTCTGTTTGCACATGCGCAGCAACTTGCATTTCCCCACAGGCCTACGCAAAACATGAACTATGATTTAAAACAATGGCGGCCTCTTTAGGCGCGATTTATCTTGCAGACATCGTTTGGGGAGGGGGTCAGGATTTGATCAGGGTTTGATCGTGTCAGTATTATTTTGGCCGGATATTATTTACAGCACTGATTGTAGGGATGATAGAATTTTCCGAAGTTGACCAGCTGGCCGGCTGGCTCATATAGTAGAGCGTGGGGCCATGAATCCGGAGCGCCGGGTTCGATCCCTCGCGGTTGCACTTTTTTACGTGTCTTTTTCTTTGTTTTTTGTCTTTTTTTGTGAAAAATTCTAAGTTCATTTTCCGTGCACATCCCTCGGGGAGATGGTGTGGAGATTTAACAAGTCGCATGAATCATTAGACGAATTTGAATGTTAATTCAATTAGACGTTCATTTTGGTGTTGGGGGAGGTCAAACTGTGAAGTGACGTCGTAGGGCCTATATGGGCCAATTCCTTTGGAAGTGTAACAAAGTAAGCCTACACTCAGATAGCCATACTTCATGGTACATTCACCTTGATCTGCCAATCTTCAGCATAAAGATCATGCTGGTACGACACTGCCGTAATAGCGGGAGAGTCCCTGCCGTATCTCTAGCCCATATCTGTGAAGATACGGCAGAAAACTGCGCAGGCGCAGCGCGGGAATAAAAAGAGGATCTTTACGCATGCGCAATTCTTCTGCCGTATCAATAGCCAATGATAGCCAATGATTGTTCGGATACGGCACTGCCGTATTATAATACGGCAGTAAACTGAGCATGCGCAGTGTAATAACAAGACTGCCGTATCCCTAGAATTTATGTTTTGGTGTACGGCTGCCGTACCTGTAGCCAGGGCCAAACGTAAAAGCCTAGGTAGGCCCCTCTAGCAGACCTTGGCCTACAAAATACACCTTCGTTTCCCAAATAAATTGTTCAGTCACGACACTAAAAATCAATTGACCCCTTTCCCTCTCACTCTCGGATGCCCTTGGTTTTGGTCTCAGAATGTCAGATGTCAGAAATTTGTACCGGTAATGACAATGTCATTGCATCATGGCATGCACTATAGTTGACTCCTTGTGAATGTGAGTAGGAGGAGGGGTTGCCTATAGACCTATAGTGATATTGATGGGCCTGAATCAAACACGTCTTTAGCCTAGGCCTAGCCAGGCCTATTGAGTAATTAGCTCCATTCAATAGAAGAAATGGCCCACCCCTCCCTTCCCATCTGTGGCATTCTTTGCATGGCCCACCACACCCCAATTCTTTACAATTCTTTACAGCTAATGAGGCTTTTGGTGTGTGGGTGGTGAGCCATCACTCATTACTTCATTACTCATTCATCTGTGTAATATTACTGCACTGTTACATCATAGTAAGGTCTGAAGTATGAAAGGCTTTCAAATGCTGTTGAGTGCAGGCCTATACAACAAGGGTAATGTTATGTCATCCTAGCCATATGTTGTGCCTAGAACACTGTACACTTGGTCAAAACATTACATACATACTGGTTGGTCGTTGTAGAGGTCAGGCATACTGGCAAAGGACGTGGCAGAATGAGGCCTTGCCTTGCCCGTGTGGCACTTGGTCTTGAAAATTCAAAGGTGAGATTTCTATCTTGTTTTCTTGCTAAATTTGTGATAATCATATTTCATCACATTGATTTCACATTGATTTGAGACAACATGAAGTTTTCCCAAAAAGTGGATGGTCTTGATGAATTATTTGAGAAATGGTTTTATTTTTGGTGTGTAATTAGAAAAAGGGACATTTAGGCAAAAATAAGATAGGGTTGCATTGTACCTATGGCTATGTTGTGTGAGATGTAGGGTTATCATGTAGTACTCCTTTCATCGATGATTGTAGTTCTGTTGTGTGAGTAAGGTCTTGCCATTACCGGTAATCACTTGGGCCCGTATGCATAAAGGAGGAGGTAACTATACCCTGGTTTAGCCTATTCTAAGAATTGTTATTCCTCTCTCCCCGGTTTAGAAAATTCGGTATGCATAAAACAAAGTATAACAATTCTGTGTATAACTATACTAAGTTTAAGCTTATTCCACAGTGTAGTGTTATTCCACAGTATTTGAGAGCAAAGCCTGCAGGAAATCTATTATTAG
>NMRB01000231.1:420099-439745 GCA_002633025.1 Notospermus geniculatus | reverse complement strand
CATGCAGTAGAATAGTTGCCTCACCTTTGCTGTAGCTCGCCTTGACCAGTCAGCACCCTGATTGCTTGAGTCTTCATCTCTGCTTACAAGAGCTATGGCACCGTAGAATTCACTGTGTTTTTTTCAGTGGGTTGTTCGGTGCTGTTGCTTTTGATGTAGATAGCTGCTGTTGTCACTTGTGATTCTTGCTTGTCATGTAATGTGCCGTATGCCACAGTTCGGAAAAAAACGACCGTGTGAGTGAGATGTTCTTCAGCGTTGGATTAACAGCTTGTGGCTGTGAAGAAAGTAACCTTTACTGTTACTATAATGTGAGAATCAAGTTCAGGAAACAATTAATTCAGCAGAAATTAAATTACATGTTTTTATCATGTTTTTAAAAACAATGCAGTTGTGAAGAAATTAATTAGGGTATTGTCACCAGCAATTGTCATTAGTCATTTCCTGATTGGTGTACAAAAGACATTCTGGCCTATATTTTATTGACATAAGTTTAAAACCTTCTATTATTAATCATGATGGTGTAAGTTGTCACACTTACTTGTGACATGACAATGACAGATATTATAGCTCATGATAAATAAGATTGAATTCCAAGGTAAACACAAACATACCATGAGGAATTTTTCATGAGTTTTGTTTTATACGTAGTTGGCCGTATTACCTTACTTTCCTTGTGGATAGTTAAATAATCAAAGATGATGCTGCACTTTTCGGTGCAGATCACACTGATGGGACTTTTATGAACACAGGTACATTTCCTTCCGATTTGCTGTTCAGTATGTTTTGTTGCTTTGCTTTTGTCGTGCCATTTATGGCACCAGAAGAATCCACGGTGTTGATGAAAATCCGTGGTTTTTCTTGTGTCATGAATGGTCATGATTAGGTCGCTTCGAGTGCTTTGTGCATGGACTAGCTTTCAGTTGGGGCACCTCAACTTGGGATTAATCCTGCTCGTGCAAGTTTCCTTCACCTGCCGCCTTGTAGACCATTGCTTTGCTAATTACATGTATGCTAGAGACTGTAGTACTTTGTGGTGGTGGTATTGTTGGTGTTGGCTTGCTTTAGAAGAGGACCCTTGTGTGGACCCAGGTTTGGCACTGTAGAATTCATGGTGTGTTTGGTCCATGAACTTACTGGTGACTCTCGTGGGGTGACTGTGCAGCGACCACTGATCTTGCAGTCACTACCTAGTTTAGCTACAAGCACTTGTACAGCAGTTCGCTGTGGTTTTGCATTCCTAAGGGTTCTTCAAAACAACCACGTTTTAGTTTATTACATGTTTTTAGAAATGGTTCTGAATGAATTTTCTGTGAATTGAAGCATGATTTTCTGTCAAAAGGACCAATTGTCAAATATTCTCGCCTATTTAAAAGAAACAATGTCACAGGCGTACTCAAGGACTATACTGCTCAATCAATCATAGTTGTTATTGTGGACTTGCCTTTGTTACAATCTCTATGACCTGTTATTATTCTTTGCAAAAATGGCTGAGTTGACCATACCATTATTCCTTGGTGTCATTAATGTACATACATCGCGATGGGCCTTTTGATGAAATACTAGTCATATATGTAGAGGTATAGTGCGATTTTGAGAGTACTTCAGTGCAGATCTTTGACTAGACTGGGTCTATATAACAGGCCTACACACGGTGGATAGCCCTCGGTGGTTGTGGGAAAGTGAGCCATAGTTCTGAGTTACTAGTGATGCCACACCGTGATTCAAATTATCGGAAATCATTGCTGTTTTGGTCCAATACACCAGCTTTCAGGACCTGGTGAATTATGTAAGTAATGATCCCTTAAATACTTTCCTGCGTCAAGATGTCCACCAGTTGACCCGGTTGCCAATATCTCTTTTGCGAGCAAAACCTGAAGTAAAACCAAAAGCATTTGCTACCTTTTATGAATATCAGCCAATACGTCTGATAAGAAATTCAAGTTAACTGTGTGTTCAGAGCGGCCCAACATGTTTTGCAAAGCTTTCACAGCAATGGCTGCCACACCTTTTAACTCCAACAATATTACCACATGACCAGAAACCCATGGTATAAACATTGGATTTGCTTGGCCACCAACTCTATACTCCCTGGTGTGTACTCCATACAGAAGCTCTTCTGGTGTGTGTAATGCTGTAATCTGTCTTATGCAACTTAATTCTATACTAGACCCCTATTGAGGCACTGGAACTTCTACAATCCTGAGTTACCTAAGCCTCAATTGAGCTGAGGTAGTTTAGAAACAGGTATGATGTAATAGTGGCCAGTGAGATGTAATAGGTGAGGCTCAGGAAGAGAAACCTTGACAGAAAATGCATTACACACAGTTCGCTGTGGTAAATGCTGGCTAAATTTTTTGTTCAGTCCACTTTCTTGAGTTTAAGGAGTTTAAAAGTACATTCTTTCACAACTGAGTTCTTTATATTTGGCACACGAGACTCTCTCTTTCATTTTATTAGATGGGTTTAATGGCATTTGGTTTAAAATTAGATTGGCGTGTTCGGATTGGGTTGTTCCACGTAAGACAAATGTTGCACTGGTAGAAAACTTTGCATGATACTGTGCATTGATGACTCATAGGTGAGGGGAGGTACTTCCCTTGGCATTTGATGATTTGCTAAGCTCCAAAAGGAAGATCCTCTGTCATGGTGTATGTAAGTGGACCCCCCCCCCCCNATGGGAACATCGCTCACTATCACTGCTGCCACCTGTGGGATATGTGATCAACTCCAAAATTCAACTTCTGATGGGCGTTGCTTGGTAATTCCTCATATTTACAGGCCTTACTTGATTTGAGGAACATTTGAATTTTTTTAGAGGCAGTTGCTTAATTGGGGTTAGATCAGGTTATCTGGCGGTTTTAGAACTTGGGGTTTCCTGAAGTTGATACTGTGTCATTAAACTTCATAGAAAATCAATACGTACTCGTTAATTTTGAAAGTTTTATGAAACCTATTGTTATTGGTCTGTGTTTATCATAATGTTGTTCTTTTTTGGCAAAGGTTTGTTTATCTTCAGCACAAATTGTCTGCTGACCTGCTGCCATGGACTGGTTTGATCTAAAATGTTAAATGTCAAATAAACAGTTTATGTGTGTGCGTGTGGCAGTATAAAACCCGGAGTGACTCCACTCAACACTTTCTTTTGTATTTTGAGCAGCACTTTCTCATTTTTGCATGAACACAGTGAAGACTTGGTATCTGACCACATCCAACGTCTGTAGGTTTCCTCCTGT
The DNA here is from genome assembly GCA_002633025.1 of Notospermus geniculatus. NCBI lineage: Eukaryota > Metazoa > Nemertea > Pilidiophora > Heteronemertea > Lineidae > Notospermus > Notospermus geniculatus. Next base: position 436,509 of record NMRB01000231.1, on the reverse strand, counting down.
CATCAAGGTAAACGAGATGGTGGGATCATAGTGCAACAACCCAAATATATCCTGAGAAGGTGAGTCAGAAGATCAAATGCTTCACAGGGGAGCACAAACCAGCTTCATCATGGTTCAGGGGTAAAATATAAAACTGTTTTGTTGTTCCTATGGTTGCTAATGCAAATGTCATACCCCTGGGTCATACCATAAATACATTATTCTATTCACACTAATCAGTTTGGTCTTTGTTGTTTTGGATTCCCATGGTGTTGACCCCCATTTTAAGATTATATATGAGGGTGCTTTCACTTAACCCTCAACACCTTATAAAAACCAGGTACCCAGTTAATGCAAGTTCCCCTTTAGATGTTATAATACCATGGCAACTCCACTTACGTCAGCTAGGGTACATGGATTCCTCCCTGCACCTTCCCTGATCTCTGCAACCTTGGATAACCAGTATTTACGTGTTCGCCCTGGCCTGCATCATCACATCTATCAACTCTTACATAATATATCCTGTTACTTGATTGTTTATTCCTTGGAATCAATTTCTGGGGCTCCTGAAGAGAGGACTTGGCACATTTCAGAAAATGAAAAGATAATATTCTGAGGATGCTGGCGATATATTCTGAGCATACTGGGTGTAAACACCCCTCATGTCTCAAAAAGGACTTGCAACCACAAATTTCCACAATATTTTCATGAGTTTCATGAATATTGCAAAGGATGTAGCCTCAAATAAAAAACAAAAGGGGTTTAAAGAATACTGGCCTACCATCCCTGAGGGAGTTCCCATCCCTGGCCTCAATCTTTACAGGTGCAGGTGAAAAATACCTGTCAGAATCCCTTTTGCTCCTTCTTGGAATTCTTGAATTTACCTGAACCTGCTGTTAAAGAGTTGTTTATCACTGTCCTTTACAGTTGAGAAGCCCTCTACTGGTAACAAAAGGAACTAGGCCTATTTAGTCCCAACCCTTCCATTTGATTCTCAGTAATTTTTGAAGTTTTGATAGTCTTATAGGGCCAGGGTGGGTCTGGCCTGAAGAGTACATGTAATAGCACTGAGTTGAAACGTCTTTGTCGTTGATGAAATGCTTTGTCGTGGTACTGGTACATGTAAAAGCATTGAATCAATGTGTTAATTAGTACAATGCAAGGACCAATTTGGCTTTGCTGCTACTGATTTGAATGCCTTTAGCTGATTAACATCAATATGGCTTGAGGTGAAATACCAGTTTAGAATGGGTACATCACGTCTAATTCGTGCTTGGCCTCCACGGCTGCACGAAATATGATAAAAAGGTCATATGCAAGGTTTAAGCCCTTATGATCATTTCTAAGCTTTTGCAATGCTTCATAAGAGGACATAAAAATTACATGTTGTGTCAAATAAACAGACCCATTCTTTCCCACTCTCTTCCATCGGTATGAAAAGATCTCCCAAGGCTGTGTGACTGATCGACCACAACAAATTACATGTAAAATGTTTTTAATTGAAGTAATACCCCTTTATAGTTGGTAATAAAGGAGGTTCCTGGGTATGATCTTTTGAACCCTCACTGAGTGACGAACTGTCTTTTCCAAGGCCAGTGTTGTTTTTGTGGATAATATTCCACACATTCATTGGAATTTTCAAGTTATTAGTGCTGCCACCTTGTGGTTGTCATTGGTACTGAAACTTCCGAAATTAAGAGCTTTTATAATTTGTTTGTTTTTATATCGGCCCTGGTCGTCTTGTGAACTTGGTGCCCCAGAGACATCCCCTTGTGGGCCAATGTGCTGAGAGGTGGCATTGGAGGTCCATCACAATACAGTCAAAAAACTTGAACAAGAAGTCAACCACTGAAAAGTTCTTGATGTTCAATAATTATATTTCCATTTTAATTATGTAAACTCCAAATTTGCTAAGGTCGAAGCTTGTATGGTGGTCCCGCGTGATTTGAATCGGGCAAGGTCAACTGTAGCTGTCTATGTTGGTGTCGATTTGCGATATGTATTTTGTCATTTCAGATGAAATCGTGTGTTTGAATGATCTCCTGTGATGAGTAAAATGTTGGAAAGTTTTGTCGTCCACTTGTCGAGCACCAGTCGGTTATAAAGATGCAGATGGGAGATGTTACCAATGGCAGCCTCCCTCTTGATGCAGACGAGGTTGATGTTGTAGTAGCAGTAACAGCAGCTGCTTCACAAGATCCACTGACGGAAGGGGATGAAGGGAAATGTGGCTATGGGAACTGTACGCCAAAATGGTTACAGAGGTTTCATCGACCGCCCTGGCTGTTGGCCGCCATGTGCTTGATGGTCACTATCCAAGGTGGGTGGGATTTTAGCGACAAGGTGCAACATGTATAGTAAGCAATAAACAGTGCTTATTTGCAACATCTATTAAAGTGTATTTGTAAAATAAGAAACGGAAAGAAAACCAGAAACAAAACACTGGGCATGAACCTTTTCAAATTCTTTCAGGATTCATTGTGACTGGTCTCTTGGGCTCAGTGATCTCAACCCTAGAACGTCGGTTTGACTTGACTAGCACACAAACTGGTCTCATTTCCTCCATGTATGACATATCTGTCGCGGCTGTCTTGATACCTGTAACTTATTATGGTGGTCATCAGCATAAAGGAAAATGGCTTGGTAAGTTTTGAGTGATCAAGTGTTGGATTTGGCTGAATTGCTGCAGCGCATTTTACTTTCAAGGGTTTGCAAGACCATAATGCTCTCAATTCCTTGAGTTTCCAACTGCTGTGATCTCGGTCAGTTTCTTTTCAGCATATGGTTGTGTGGTTTTGGGCATTGGTTCTCTCGTAATGGCAATACCTCAGTTTACCACTGGCATCTACAAATATGGCTCAAGTGACCTGCATTACTGCACAGCTGGTAAGGCAGTTATGTTTGATAAACTTAGAACAAACATAAAAAGCACAGCAAATTCTGTCTCTTTACCAACCATAGTTTTCTGTTGAACTTGTCTGTCTAAGGCTTGACTCAGAGGCTTCAGATACTTCAGAGACATCAAATTTAGATGCCAACATCATTGTTTTGATTGATACCACAGCGTTTTTATGGCACGGCACTGTTTCTGAAAGTGTTTCATTCTATTTTCAGCATCCACTAACAATGCAACAAATTCTGACTGCTTGAAAGAGGAGAATCTGAGCAATTACATTTATGTGTTCCTTCTTGCTCAGATTCTCATTGGCCTGGGTTCCTCACCCATGTTTTCGCTCGCATTTGTTTATCTAGATGAAAACCTTTCACGAGATTCATCAGCTTTGTACGTGGGTAGGTTGATCCTTGGTAGGCTCATCATGTAGCATGAAATCATGGCTTCATCTATATTTCATAGCCCTGTTATGCAAGTTGCACACTGCAAACAAGTTTACCAACTGGTTTTACCTGCCAGTTGGCCAGGGGTCATTGTACTTGCCACCTATTGTGCTTGGGCTTGGCTTGGCCAAACCCACTGTTGCTTACGGCCATGATCCATCTTGCTTACTTTTCTGTCATTTCCAGGCATATTCTATTGTATCGGTATCATCGGGCCGGCTCTTGGATATCTTCTCGGTGGTACCTTCCTCAACACATATGGGGACATAGGATTTGTTGACGTGAAGAGGTAGGTATTTTAGTTGCAGGAGCACGGCATGTAGAGCCTTCCAGCTTGGTAGGTAATCATCCAGTGATAGATTTTCAAGGATATGACCAAAAATATGAATTTTGATATGTCATTGTACCCTTTGGTAAAAACTAGCAAGGCAGCGCACAGGATGTTTCAGGGCGATTCCACGGCATTGCATTAGAGGGGTTTTGAAGTTGTTCTGTCAAATTTCACCCTTCATATTCTGTCGAAATTGATGCTGCTTCCATGGCAGAGATAGGGCCTGTGCTGAGCTATTCAATGATACCATCATCTGTGGACTGGGTACTACAGTGCGGCAGTAATTAATAGAAATAAGTGGTGTCGAACGGGACATAACGTGTCCGCAAAGATGTCCCGTTCGACACCGAAATTTTTGTTAATTACTCCTTTGCTAATGAACCAAGATCCCAGATATTCCTACCTTTGCATAGTTCAGCTCTAGCTCTAGCTCTACCACACATTTGAAATCAGTTGCTGTAAAAGATGAAAGGTACAGAAAACAAAATCTGCAAAAACCTCTCTGTTAAGGCTCGTGGAATCGCCCTTCACCAACTCTGGCATCTCCTTCTTTTGACTTGAGGTTTCAATTTCAGCCTAACCATCACAAAGGACGACCCCCAGTGGTACGGAGCGTGGTGGATGGGTTACGTCATCTGTGGTATTCTAGCATTCATGGCAGCTTTCCCTCTTTTCTGCTTTGCTCGAGAATTGCCTGGAGCAGCTGAACGCCGACAAGCCAACAGCAAGGAATCTGATGAGCGTTCTGAGGAGACCACGATTTCACGAACAGGATTTGGGACCACTTTGAAAGACTTGCCAGCTTCTCTCAGGAACTTGTTCAAAAATCCTACTTTTGTGTGTCTTGCCCTCTGTGATAGTGCTGAGGCATTGGCTGTAGGTGGCGCTGCTACGTTCATGCCTAAATATATTGAGACGCAGTATGGGCTGAGTTCGGGTCTCTCGTCCATTGTTTCAGGTGCGTGAGAGTTGTTTTCTTCTCAGAAACATCATTATGAGTTCATATACATGTACCAGTACATTTTGATTCCCAATACATTCACTTACCTGACAATTTCTATCATTCTGACTTCAGGAGCAGTGACAGTCCCTGCAGGCGGCGGGGCAGCATTACTCAGTGGCATCATTATCAAGAAATGGAAGCTTGACTGCAGCAGGATTATGAAGGGCTGCTTTTGCACGCTCTCCATCTCTGCTCTGTTCTGCATTGCTATTCTTGCAAGTTGCCCAAACAGAAATATCGCTGGTGTTACTGTGTCATATCCTATTATGAAGTAAGTTCCTTCATTTCTTGGGCAAGCTGTTTGTCTGTAGCGTAATACCTCAATGAGGCTGTACAACCAGACAAGTTTGAGCCAAGTTATTGTAAAATTCAGATTACCCATTCTGACCAAATTACATGGACTTCAATTTTGAGTTGGTCTTTGTTATTCTTTCTGCTGTAGTTCCTCTTTAGCGTCAATGAACAACTGTGGTGTGGATTGTGGTTGTACCTTCTACTCCTACGATCCTGTCTGTGCCGATGACAAGGTGGAATACTTGACTCCTTGTTTTGCTGGTTGTCGGAATCATACAGACCAGACGGTAAGAAAACATATTTGGGGAACATCAGTGTTTATGGTTCCATTTGTAATAACATACTGAACAATTTAGATGAGCCAGAAGTCCTAGCTGGAGTCATTTCCCATAATGAGAGAAGCTCTGTTTATAGTTCTTATGCCCGGTTGTTCAGCCTTGGCTTAAGCCAGAGTTGGGTCAATCCCGACATAAGCGTGGCTTAAGCCAGACTTACATTTCACAGTGCGTTGCACAGGTTGGGTGTCAAACACAAGCCAAGCTTAAGCCTTTCTTATAATAAACCTGGCATTGGGGTGGTTATAAGCGCGACTTACAATGGTAGGTCTACTCATTGTATGCCCAGACTTCAAAGATTGCAGAGGCATTGGATCACCTCATGTAAGCCACACCTGAGCAACCGGCTACACATCAAGGAAATTATATAGGGAAGGAGGGTAATAAGCCAGGCTTCGGTGATCCCAAGTTTAATTCAGGTTGTGCAATAAACTTGGAATTGACTGAGCTGTTCTTATGACCAGACATAAGCGTGACTTACGTGAACTCGAGTTTGAGGTATAAGCCAGGCTCAGGTGAGCCTAGGCTGAACAACCGGGCATTAGTGAGGTGTTCTGATTACAGAGGTCAGACAGAATGGAAATGGCAGTCCAACACAACTTGGTGTCTTTAATAGAGAGGTGATACCCTGGCAGAGATGTCTGCAAAAAATGGCCTCTGTACTTTGTTTTACCTCACTTTACCGGGTACCTTCTGTTTCAGGAAGCATCTTGTCGGTGTACTGCAGGCATTCATCAAACGCTCAAATCAGGGGCATGTCCAGCTACATGTACATTCCTACCTCTCTTCCTTGTCGCACTCTTCTGTATTATATTCTTCGGTTTTGCTGCATCGACACCAACTGTCCAGGCAACTCTAAGGTGAGACAAAGGATACGAAATTCTTGTTCTTCAGATTACCCATCCGTCATCATTATGGGTAGGCCTACACCACTGTGTACAGACAAAGATTTGATGTTTACATATTAAGCATTCCTTCGTGCAACGACACAATTCTGGTACCAGCTACCCATGCAGTACCAGTCTATAGGCCTATATGCCACGAGGGTATACTCCCATTTCGCCTAAATGGCTGCCTCTTTTGCCTACTTACCATTTGGCAAAATGAAAACCTTCATTCTTCCACATGTACTTTCTATTTTGCCTACACCCATTTCATCTTGCCTACATACTTCCCATTATGCCAACTGGGATAAACCAACGTGAGAAGGAAAAATGAGTCATAATCGCCATGATCTCTCCTTTTGGTGGTGTTTCATGACAATTTGCCATCTTTCAGGTGTGTTCCTTTCAAACAGAGATCCCTGGCTACGGGTGTTTCATGGATCTTTGTTAGATGTCTTGGTAGGTTATACCGTGAATTTAATTGGAGATTGTGAAATTTTAAATAACTGGGCACTTAATAGCAGGGTGACAAAGCAAGGTTTACGTACGAGTGATGCCCTGACACGGTTTTCAAGCGAAATGGCATTACAACGTACCTAAGTTGCAGGAGCCGCTTTACCAGAACTTGGCAAAAAAATCCGGGCAATGATATGGTTAATGCTGGAAACTGTTCTTTATTTCAGGATCAATTCCAAGTCCATTGATATTTGGAGCTCTGCTCGATGAAGTGTGTCTCAAGTGGGCTGAGCGATGTGGGCAGAAAACATCATGTCAGATTTATGCCAATGAACAAGCAAGTTATCTGATGATGGCTGGTATCGTCATTTCTAAAGTTTTTGCAATTGTTTTCATGGTTTTGGCCTGGAAATTATACAGACCTGCTTTGGTGGATATCCCCTCGGAAGACATGGATAAGGAGGCCGCTCCTGCTGGGGAGACACATGAAGCTTTTGAAATGGATGGAATGGATTCATCAAATGATGCACCCGATGGGTTATCAAAATCACAAACGAATGGTCAAAGCTCTGTGATCCCTACTGATTCTGTCCCTTCTAAACCTGAGTGCTCCTACAATACAAATCTGTAGTTCCTGCTTGCCACCAGCACCAATGATGCTAAGGGACCAAAAAGTATGAACAGTGGAACACCCCCATATACAGGACATCGTAGTTCAGTTTGCAAATTGGTCATTTCTATTCATGTTGGCCTCTATAATCAGGGTACCGTACCTCTCAGGACAGAATCACTTAGTCCTGAAGGTGTCCTTAAAAGGAGTTCCACTGTACTAGCAAGAAAAAAGTTCTTTGTGTTTATTTGCTCATTGAAGGCAGCATCTATTAGGAAATGTGAATACAGTACACTTTCCATGAGAATAGTTTCCATGTGAATACAGAACACGTCCAAGCCCACTGAAATGAAATGTAGTGATTGAAGAAGCATGTTTATTGTTGTATTATCATGTAAGGATTCTAATTATCAGGGATAAAATAAATATAGGTCTACAGGCTGAAGACATTTTTTAGCTCACTGGGGTGAGCTATTACGATGGTGCAGCGTCCGTCGTCCGTCGTCGTCGTTGTCCGTTAGCAGGGCACGTTTCGTAACCGCTGGAGCTATTGATCTGAAACTTGGTACATATATACCCCTAGGTCAGATGACCCACGACACCAAGTTTCGGTCCGATTCGACTCTCAGTTTGGCCACCAGGTGGCGGAAACCAAAAACACAAAAAGTACAATAACTCCTGAACTAATGACTAGATCATCTTCAAATTTTTATCATAGGTGTAGCTAATAAGGATACATAACATATATAACGGGTTTTTGATTTGACCTACTTTTCAAGGTCACAGAGGTCAAAGTTCGACAAAAGTGACGAACCTGCCACAGTTTGTCATTATTTCACCGAGCAACTTCATATCTTGCATAAACATGCATTGGAGGGGTACCTTAAAAAATACCAAGTTTCGGCCCGATTCGACATCCAATATGGCCGCCAGGTGGCGTAACCTGAAAATCAAGTAAGTGCTATTACTCAGGAACGGCTTGACGCAGAGTGCTCAAATTTGATATTTACCTCCATCTAGATGACCTTTACATGCATGTCAAATTTCGGCCTGATTTGACTTCAAACATGGCCACCAGGTGGCGTAACCCAAAAATCATCAAAGTGCTGTAACTCAGGAACGCCTTAACCCAAAGCGCTCCAATGTGCTATGTGGCCCCCTGCAGATGACCTTTATGTCCATGTGAAGTTTCGGCCCGATCGGACATCCAATATGGCCGCCAGGTGGCGTAAGCCGGAAATCATCAAAGTGCTGTAACTCGGGAATGCCTTAACCCAAAGCGCTCCAATGTGCTATGTGGCCCCCTGCAGATGACCTTTATGTCCATGTGAAGTTTCGGCCCGATCGGACATCCAATATGGCCGCCAGGTGGCGTAACTCGAAAATCATCAAAGTGCTGTAACTCAGGAACGACTTGACCTAAAGCGCTCCAATGTGCTATGTGGTCCCCTGCAGATGACCTTTATGTACATGTGAAGTTGCAGCCCGATCGGACATCTAATATGGCCGCCAGGTGGCATAACCCAAAAATCATCAAAGTCTTTTCTGGGAATGACTTGACCCAGATTGCTCATAACTGATATGTACCTCCCTCTGTCATTAGACTATTATGTCCAACCCAGTGAGCACATGGTCCATGGACCATTTCATTTAATAATATCAATATGTTCAGGCTTATGTAGATACCTGAAGTAAATTTATACTATGAAGACCTTGAACTCAAAACTATTGAAGTAAATTTATACTATGAAGACCTTGAACTCAAAACTATTATTTTGTTTGTTGATTAGCTTCTGTTGATTAGCTTCTGTTTCTTCTTTCTATCTTGTGCCATTATCATTTCTGTGTTACGTTACCTGTTTGTCTGCTAAAGAATGTTTTGTGTGGAGATATATTTGTACCTATATATCAGGACCTCTATAGAGGAAATAAATATACATATTTTATGAACAAATTGTTATACGTACCTAACCTACACTATTCCAATCTTTGGATATAAATTTTAATAAATTATTTGTTAGCCAATTAATTTTTCTTTATTAATCACTAGCTACGTCTACACAAGAGAATATTGTCTCGGGTCAACTTTATCTTGAGACAAAATAACCCGAGACAAATAATGGAGCGTCTACACGGATTATACTTCTGGCTTTGAATATGACGTCACAAGTCGCCAATACTGGAGTACACATGCTGCAGAGGCGCAGCGAAATGAGCCGTACACAACCCAATATAGGCCTTTTTCTCGAGACAAACGGGCGACTGCATCTACACGACAACCGTCTCGAGACAAAATTTGACTCGGGTTGACTTAACCCCCCCTACCCTACTGGGGTCAAGTTAACCCGAGACAAAGTTCTCTCGAGATAAGTCCTCGTGTAGATGGTTAAGTTGTCTCGAGCTAACTGGAGCTAAACTGCTCCGTGTAGACGTAGCTAAAGACTGTAGAATGATGCGAGCACGGTCATGATATGTGTGAACTCAGACACTTGGATATTTCAGAGATAAGCGGCGAATCCACTGTCGCGATTTGGGCTTAAGACGGGGTTGCGTTCCCTTCCGATTACCTTATAAGGACTTCCGATTGCCATATAAGGTAATCGCAAGGCACCGCAACCCCGTCTCAAGCCCAAATCGCGACAGTGGATCACCCGCTATATTTGTTTGGAATATGGCATGTCTTTTCACGCCAGTCATCCTGAATTATGATGGTCAATGGTTACTTCATTTTCAGACAATGCTCCACTCATTATTACAACAAATGGAAGAAGGACACAGAGGCATGTTTAAATAAATAGCATCTATTTTCCTTATAAAACAGAAACATGTCATGAACTATATACATGTACATGTACACATGTTGTACAAACTATACAAAGGGGTGTAAACAATGTAGAAGTCCCCGAGTGGAAATTTTGGTCTCAACTGGTGTTCCTCACACCTTGTAATCTAACAGGATTAATTCCCGTGAAGTCTTCAAACAGAACTGACGGAATTCATCTCTTTGTTTTCACCAAGAATATTCTCCTCCCCGGACTTCAGATTCTGAGATAATCGGTCATACGTCGGCTGTAAGGCTATGATAAACCAACCAATAATAGCACAACAAGCTCGGGCGATGTTTACGTTTCTCCAGGTCAACAGTTCCGAATTTGCTGTCTGAAAAAGAAAACAGACAGATACCCTAAAAATGACAGAAATGTACAAGATTGCCAATTCTCCTCCCCAAGAATATTCACACCAGGTTTAGAAAACGTCAACGGCATGTGCTGATCAGAAGACATTGGAGCTGATCACATAATTCTTTTGTCAGAATTTCAGATTTGTTTGAAATGACATGAAATTATTGATACAAGTATTCCATTTTAATTCTTCACTCTGACAATTAGTTTCAAATGTACAAATGCCAAGACTCTCACCGCTGCATCTCCCCAGTATAAAGTGGCATTCTTGGTAAACATCCCCATCTTGTCATCAATGTTGGCAATACTGAGACTTAGGATCATAGCCACGAAGTAAAAGAGTATTGCTATGGCACCATTCTGCATTGTTAGACACTGGATCAGAAACCTCCTGTTCATTCTGCATACGTCGTATCTGAAAACAGAAATAGAGAGCTAATCAGCTGGGAGACTTATCCAATACAACATAATTTAACACCATTATTGATGATTTGGTACCAAACAACAGCTGTAACTGCAGTTCATTCTTCTTCCCAGTACAAGGTAAAATTGGGGCTTGCAAAGGCGACCAAATGCAATGAATTCAACTCACTTATCCAAGACAGAGACTGTGCAGATGACGAACATGAGGTAATAAGCCACTTGCACTGGCCATGCGATTTCTGCATACAGTGTAAGAAACGCTGCACTTTCATATGCCATAAGTATCAGCAGCACAAAACTGAAATGGCAGAGAGAAAATCCACCAAGTATTCCGTGAATGAAAAGAGAGAAGATGCGCAAGCCTTTTTGACTTGATAAGGCAAATTCTAATGTTGTCGTCCCTTTGGGTTCCTCCGCTTCAGCTGCCAGACGCCGTTCTTCATCTTCTGCTAAACGTTTTGCCAGTTTTTTCTTGTCCTCTTGCCTGAAGCGATCTGAAATCAAAGTATTGAAATGTTTAAGTAATGTAGTACATGTATTTTTAAAGTCACGTCAGATTGTATCTCCTCGCCATTCTCTGTGGTTTAGCGTTCCTACATTTAAACTTACTCTTTTGTTCAATGAATAATTTATTTGCTGGTTGACTTTTCAGATGTCCTCCAGCTTGTGTTGCATTCACTACGTCGTCATCCTCATCTTCATCGTCTGCCTCAGTTTCTGATTTCCCCCCATCAATGATATCATCTTCTAAATCAGCAATATCAGCAGCCAGACCGTCCCTTGCATACTCATCATCTCTTAGATTAGCCCTGTCAAAGGAATTGTATTGTAAGGATTAGGAATAAAATAGTGTCCGGTGGGTCATTAACCTGCCGCAACTCATGATCATGATCATGATATGAACATGTACCAACTTTTTTCTTGAGACCCTATGTCCCTGAGCATCCTATCCTAATTGGGCTGGGACTTGCTCATCTTTCTGAATGGGGCTTTTTCCAATTTAAATTGCCAAGACAAAACTACTGTTTTGTACCTGCCCTAGCAAACAATGTAATTAGGGCCCTAAATTATGATGGTACGGTAATCAGGAAATACATTTTCATTTTTCACTTCAAATGCGTTGAAATGGCCATTTCTAATTTTATTTCTATGCCTTAGAAGCAATAATAGGCCTAGGCCTATCTGATATTAGGATATTGTTTTTCACAGGTAAGATTGTGCCATTCTTCCCCTCACACTGTCACAGACCTTGATGATTTTGGCGTTCTCCTTTTCTTTTTCCTCGGAGTTCTCCGAGGTGTTTCTCCTTCTCCATCTTCAGACTGACCAATCAGACTGTGCTGACTACCGCTTGGGTCTTGTTGCTGAAAGAAAAGAGAGGTATGCCTACAGGCTGAGGGTCAATGGTCAATGGTTTCCATTCAACAGTTCAAATTCAATCATCATGTTATTATGACTCAAAGCATGTCAAACTGCATCAATCATCATGTCAATGGTGGCTAGCTATTGGTAGGCAGAGCAGAGTAGTAGCCTACCTTTCGTCGTGGGGATCTTTTGCGAGGTTTCCTTGGTCTTGGTGTTTCCTGGTCACCATCAACAGCATCTCCTGGCTCAGCAGACGGACCATCGTCAGCAGCAGTGGCAGGCTTCGGACGAGGCCGCCGTTTTTTCTTGCGGACACTTCCCTCGCCAGGCCCAGCAGCAGGCTGCCCACTTTCTTCTAAATCTTTCCCTGCTTCATCGGCTTGGGCCGTAGGTGGGCGTTTCTTTTTCTTGGGCCTAGGTTTAGGAACATTTTCATCACTTTCCTTACGGTCAGCACCCTCTGTATTGCCCAGGGGAGGCAGTTTTCTCGTTCTTCGTTTTCTGTTGTCAAGATCGTCCGCCATTTTGACGCTTTATAAACTAACAATCTCTACGGTAGACGGCGCTGCAATCTACTACCGTCACGTGATCGTTCCGATGTAACAGTAAGGGCTGTCCCCCAGTAAAAAGTGTCCGCTTCTATTGTTCCTTGACGAATTAAGATGCATGGCTATAGAAACCAATGCTACAGATTTGAGTGTAACAATAAGGTCTTTTGTTCCCAGGCAGTTTTTAATGGACCATTCTTTCCTACTGACAAGATCTCAGACTCAGGTGTCATCTGGTGGCCTCATCCAAACTCAGTGATTTTGTTCCAAAAGTAGAAAATAATCTGAGACAAGATTACATTTCACCTTGATTTATTTTCTCCTAGACCAAATGAGCAATAGCTATACATACATGCATGGATATAAGCACCAGTTGCAACAAAATTCTTATGTAACAGGTCCACTCGTAAAAGAAATGTTAGTGCAGATCCTATTGTAGAACTACACAATGCTGACAACAGTAGGCCTAATGACCACAGTCATTTTGTAACGTAATGGTACATGTAGTGCAAATCTTGCTGCTCGGCTGGTTCCCGACTCTGCCCACCACAGCTGGCAAAGCGCCACGGTTGTGGAGGTGGCAGATACAGGAACCAATCTATCTTGCAGCTGTTATCCTTCAAGTTCAACTTCTCCAATTATTGGTACATGTACTAATTCTCATCAACAATTTCCTCCAGAATTTCAATTCGTGACTCCTCCATTAACGTCTCCACCATGTCATGAAACATTTCCTTTCCCTTCAAAAATTCCTCAAGGTTATGTGAAGTGGCCTTCACTCTATGATCAGTGATTCTGTCCTGATTATAATTATATGTCCTTATCTTTTCTGACCGACTACGACTACCGACCTGTAACTTCCGTTTACTTTGCAGCTGGTTGCTCTGTTTTTCAAGTTCTTTTTGGTACAACCTGCAAGTTAGAAGAGGCATAGTTGTTTTATTTAAGGGCCAAATGGCCAAAAGTGGAACACACCCGCCCTCCACAAAAGTTCGTGCAATAGAGCTGACATGGGCTGAGAGGCAGTTGGATGCATCCATAGAGCGAGGGTCAGACATTACCTTGATTTCAAAATTTTTAAAGCTGTATCCCTATTCTTTATTTGTGATCGATCAGCCTGGCATTCAGCCACAACTCCTGAAAAGAACATGAAGTTAAGGTATAGACATAAGTTTTAGTGGCTGAGGTAGGAACTGAACGGGGCCTCAGAGGTGACAAGTGCTAGATGTTTCCACTGCACCACTCTGACAGCCCCATATTATTTTGATGTTTATGACTGTATATGCCAGACAAATAGAAGTGGAACATCCTGTTCCAACAGTATCAGAACTTAGCCTAAAAAGAAAATTTCACTTCTCCAAATACTTCATACCTACCAGTTGGTATATGAGTCAACCTGACTGCACTTTCAGTTTTATTCACATGCTGGCCCCCTTTGCCACTTGCTCGGAATGTATCAATCTTCAAATCAGATGGATTCAGGTGGATATCAATCTGCAACAAGAATATAGTAAGGCTAAATTTTTGTAGAACCAATTGTGACAAGGCACTTTTTCATTGGTTTCAGAAATGGTTGTCAGGCACCCATCTTGTCATTACTGAGGGTTTCCTCAACAGGATGAACATCATTTTTTTGGACATTTCAAATTCAAGGAGAGCCAACACCACTGTATACGTAACTGCCTACCTCATGAGGTTGTGGCAGAATGGCCACTGTCATTGTGCTTGTGTGTATCCTGCCAGTTTTCTCAGTCACTGGCACCCGTTGTACACGATGTACACCACCCTCAAACTTGAGGTACTTGAAGACATCCAAGCCATGGATACTGGCACTAGCTCTCCTTATACCACCTTGGGTAAGAAGAAAGTTGTCAGTACTGATACTTTAGTAGGTTACCACATAGTTTGTGAGAGTAATGAAATATGGCAGTTTCATGATTCACTGATACAGTAACAAAAGACAAAATATGTAAACCTGATGTGCCAGCTAATGGCTAACATACCCAACTCTGTCTGTTCACAGTCAAGAATCTCAAACTTCCAACCCCTCCATACAGCATAATTTTCATACATGGTGAAGATGTCTCTGGTAAACAGCATGGCCTCCTGACCTCCAACTCCAGCCTGGACCTCCAGGATGATGTCACTGTCATCTATTCTCTCTGGTGGAACCATCAGATGCAGGATCTGAAGTAGGAGGAGAAAAGATCACAAGAAAGGCACAGATAGTGAAATGACTCTTGCATGCAGGGTTGGAGCTAGCTCAAAATTTCTCATCGCCAAGACTTTGGCCAAGTGGGATTTGGTTTAGCCTAACCCCCCAAACTCTGTGGATATGTATTTTTGAGGTGCCATGTTTCAGGGTTGATGATTATACAGTTAGCCAGTTGCCAAATAAATTTGCCAGATTAAAGGACTAGTCATTGGCGATTTGATAAGTGGGTAGCATACTTAATTACCTGGTCTTCAAGGTGTTCCATTTTTTCAATGAGACGAGCAATTTCTTCTTTGGTCAATTCCAACATTTCACCATCACTGCTGTCAAGAGCTAGAAATGGAATCAACTGTCATGGGATCAAGTGGCATGCAACTCCTTCACAACAACTTTACTCATTTCATTTTGTTACCAGAAGTGTCATCACCACAAAATTTTAAATCGTTAACTTTTTTACTTTATAAACTTACATTCTATCATCTTCTGGAGTTCCGTTAATTCTACTTTTTTTGTTTCATATTCCTTCAGGCTTTCTGCCAGGGGAGTCAATTTCCAATGTATCTTTCCCAGTCCCATTCGTTCATTATCACTAACTCCATCTGGCTCAAGAAGCTTTGTCGTCAGCTCATCATATTCTTCAAGAGTCTTCTTTAAATGTTTCTGAACTGCGGGGTTTTCTAGTGAAAACTTTTCAGATCTTAGGGTCTGGTACATCCTGCTGCCAGGAGATGTGACTTGAAAATGTCCGACAGCATTTAAGAGAGACGGAGAACATAATCCTGGTAATGGCAAACTGTTCGAAAATTTCAAGTGGGTATTCCTTTTCAGAATCACATTTTTCCTGTCCACAGAAATGTCTTTTGTGGTTTCATTTTGATACTTTGAGAAATGGCAGGTTGTGCTACACCTTTTGGAGAAAGTTTTGGTGGAATTGCACAAATTATGAGGAATATTATTACCCCGCCAGCAAAAATGTAACTTTGGCATATGCAAGACTGAGCGCATTTTGGGAAGCTGTAGCCTGTAGGCCTAGCTACAGTGATGATACTGACTTCAAAAGACGTTCCTTGGCTTGTGTACTGGTAAGACAAGAATCTGACTCAAAGGAGGACAAACCGCACTGAAAATAAAGAGTAAAATGTTATAAGCCGATGGACATCAGTCATGACATGGACATAAAGATGATCGGATCGGGATTTCCCCTGCCCTACAAAAGGGTGGGCAAAACCCTGCATAGGCCTTATCGCACCTAGCACATGGCTAATCAGCATAAAATCAGCGAAGCGGAAAAGGCCCAACCATCAGCGCCCCCGCAGTACATTCACAATGCATCGCCCTGTGCATGGCCTGCATTTTTTGTAAACAATGGCCAATAAAAGCAACTTCCAAAAGCCGGATGTGCCAAAACTAACTAGCTACGTGGGAGGCGTTATGAAGTGATTCAAATCG
>NMRB01000231.1:400959-419847 GCA_002633025.1 Notospermus geniculatus | reverse complement strand
ATTATATTATATTATATTATATTATATTATATTATATTATATTATATTATACTATTATATATTATATACTATGTATTACATTGTATATTTAAATAAGTATAATACGACCAGCAATCTTCAACTTTCGACCTTATCAATAATAATGTTGGTCATTCAACCTTCAACTTTCGACCTTACTAATTATATTGGTGTACATGCAACCTTCAACTTTCGACCATATCAACTATGATGTTGCTGTCATTCAACCTTCAACCTTCGATCTCACTGAATATAATGTCATCCATTCAACTTTCAACTTCCAACCTTTGCACTAGTCCAAGACTGACCCAATCACAACCACGCATACGCGGAGGCACATCCGATCGGGGATTCTAAAGTTTAGCCTAATGATGAAACTGGTGGCAAATCTTTTTCCAAAAAGGGCACAAAAAACAAACGCTCTCGACTCGACTTCTGCGCGTGCGTCTGCATCCTCTGCAGTGCATGCTGCATATGCTGTGGATATGCTGTTCTGTGCTGTGCTGCCGTCCGTGTACATTGTAGGCCTATACACTGTGTTGCTGTGCAGCATGTAGGCCGATCTGGAGTAGTGTGGGCCTGGCCTTAGCCACATGGCTTAACTTGTTATGTGATGTCTGATATAAATGTAGCCAGCCTCCATGCAGCAAATGAAGATTGAGATACACATGATGATGATACATATCCTATCCTCAATCTGTCAATTGTATTATCCTTTCAGAGGTGCGGGTCAGGAAGTCGGGCGATCATGTATCTTCATTCAGTTCAAAGGCAAGAAAATCATGGTGAGGAAAATTGGCGATGAGCAGTTCCAGAATTTTTGTCATTCACTCAGACTTCAGTGTGAAAATTGAAAAAAGATTTGCAAATCAAGGACAAGCACAAGGTTCAGCCATTATTCTTAGACGGTTCACAAAATTTCTTTCATGTTTCAGCTGGACTGTGGGATTCATCCTGGCAAGTCTGGTATGGAAGCACTTCCATACCTTGATGTCATCAATCCAGAAGACATAGATATTCTCTTGATTAGCCAGTAAGTGTCTGTTTTTTGCTGTTATAATGCAATAACCTACCACTATCATGCCTATGGTGGCCTATCACTTTTACTGTTTTTCCTATTTTTCAAAGAAATAACACCATAGAGATGGGGGTATCTTGAAAACTCAGATAGATGTTTCCTTTCACTTTTCCTGGTGCCTTTTGTGTGCACTCTGTGACACAGATTTGCATCTTTCAGCTTCCACTTGGACCACTGTGGAGCACTTCCTTGGTTCCTGATGAAGACACCATTCAAAGGGCGATGTTTTATGACCCACGCCACCAAAGCCATCTACCGCTGGCTGCTGTCCGATTATGTCAAAGTCAGCAATATAGCAACTGAACAGATGTTGTACAGTGAATCAGATATTGAGAGTAGTATGGACAAGATTGAGACGGTCAATTTTCATCAGGTAGATTTCAAAGATATGATTAATAATGTGTAAATATAAGGTCTCCAACTGGATAATTAAAGGTCACTTTTTGACATAACGATTAAACCCTTGTTGATCACACTACATTTGAAAATTTTACCTCTTTCTTCCAGGAAATGGATGTGAATGGTGTCAAATTCTGGTGTTACAATGCTGGCCATGTATTGGGAGCGGCTATGTTTATGTTGGAAATTGCAGGTGTAAAGGTAGGCGTGGCAGTTTTTTCTCAGAAATGTTAAGACATTTTGTTATCTTCTAATTAAAGTACACTTAATTCTCACTGTCCTTCTTATCTCTTTGTAATGGTCCGGGTTTTGTGAAGTTATTCATTTCTTGGTTTGTTGTTTCAGATTCTCTACACTGGCGACTTTTCCAGACAGGAGGACAGGCATTTAATGGCGGCAGAAATTCCAAATGTCAAACCAGATGTTCTCATTACAGTAAGACACTGAATCTGTTTCCCACTTTTAGATGTGTGTTACATGATACCTCACATTCTGAAGAAGCTTTCTTCCCTCTGTTATTTCCTATTTTTTCTTCAGGAATCCACGTATGGCACACACATCCATGAAAACAGGGAGGATCGTGAGAACCGTTTCACTGGTCTAGTCCATGATATTGTCAGCAGAGGGGGGCGCTGCCTCATACCTGTCTTTGCTTTGGGGCGAGCACAGGAACTCTTGCTCATCCTTGGTTCGTATATTTTTAACATCGGGTTTCTGATTGAACTCTCTTCTTGAGTGGCAAGTAAGTTGATCTTAGTCATTGTGTGTATTTTCTTTCAGATGAGTATTGGGCACTGCACCCGGAACTTCATGACATTCCCATCTACTATGCCTCTTCCCTGGCCAAGAAGTGTATGACCGTCTACCAGACATACATTGGGGCCATGAATGAGAAGATAAGACGTCAGATTGCTATCAGTAATCCTTTTGTGTTCAAGCATATTTCTAACCTTAAGGTAACCACCCAGAATCATATATATGTAACACTTACTGTGAGTTGCGGCAGTAACATCATATTACTTAATGGGACTCGGCATTCAAACGAACTGATGCAAAAAAGCTCTGGTACTGAAATGTTTAAAATTGCATTGACTTCCCATTTCAGAGCATGGATCACTTTGAGGATATTGGTCCATCTGTCGTCATGGCAAGTCCTGGTATGATGCAGAGTGGTCTCTCCAGGGAACTGTTTGAGAACTGGTGTACGGACAAGAGGAATGGAGTTATTATTGCTGGTTATTGTGTGGAAGGAACATTGGCTAAGGTGAGTTCAAGTTTTCCCTCCTGTTACACACCCCTCACTAGAAGAGTCCAGCCTCCCACTTTATATTTGAATAGTGAGTTAAAATGTGGCCAGTGTGGAGACTTGTAGTGAGGGGTGTGCAGTTTTCTCTAGAATTATCAGTGTTTGAAAGATCAGTGATGGTGAGTCGGGTAGGGACCATCATGAAAATCAAATCAAACACTCTCGTCATCTTCTTTCAGCATATCTTATCAGAACCTGAAGAAGTGGTCACCATGAGTGGCCAGAAGTTACCCATGAAGTGTTCAGTTGACTACATCTCATTCTCAGCTCACACGGATTATCAACAGACCAGTGAATTCATCAGGGCACTTCGACCTCCACACATTGTAAGTAAAATATAAAACCAGGGTGCAAAAAACTGTCCTTTCCTTAAGATCCATTGAGTCATTCAGTGTCATTCAGTGGCTCTGAATAAGCAACTCTTGTGAGTTCTACTAAAAAGTTTTAGGATACTTCAAGTGTAAAGTTAGATGACACCTCTACCATTTTCGTTATTTCTTCCTCAGGTTTTGGTGCACGGTGAGCAAAATGAGATGGGAAGGTTGAAAGCTGCCTTAATCCGAGAATATGAAGATGATGAGGAAAACATTGTGGAGGTTTACAATCCGAGGAATACGCAAGCAGTGGAACTGACATTCCGGGGTGAGAAGATGGCCAAGATTGTCGGCACACTTGCTGCTCTGAGACCAGACAGGGGTGAAGTCAGCCAAGTGTCAGGGATCCTTGTGAAGAGAAATTTCAACTATCACATCATCGCACCATCAGACTTACAGAGTAGGTACCTCCATAAAAGCTAACTGGGGGAGGTGTTGGCAACAGACTGCCAGTCAAGGCCCACTTGAATTCTGTTCTGCTTGGCAGTGGTGCAGACACGAGACCAAGAGGTCATGGGGTTGATTTCTGGAGAGACTGGGGTAATAATATGAAGCACTTTTGACTCTACTTCAGTGGAAAGCACAATACCCGTATAAAAGCTTCATACTTATTGTTATCATTTGTGAATTTCCGCTTTGGAGCTGTCTCTGAATCAAGTGAACCACTTTTTCAGATTACACCAACCTGGCGACCAGCACCGTCACACAGCAGCAGAGCATCGCCTACTCAGGGTCACCACAGCTGCTTCAGTACTTCCTCACCCAGTTGGCTGGTGATGTTGAGAGGATTGAAATTGGGGAAAGGATTATCTTCCGTATCTTTAAGCAAGTCAGTGTCATCTTGGAACAGCAGATGGTTGTGATTGAATGGATAGCTAACCCAGTCAATGACATGTATGCTGATGCAGTTCTTACTGTGGTGCTGAAGGCAGAGTCAGAGGCAGCTCTTAGAAAATCAAGTAAGATCATTGTTTCATGAGTTGGACATTATCTTTTATAATTACAGATAATAACAGTGCCATAAGATGTGAGGCAGTGTTGGCAGAAGATGCTGTTCACTGAATTCGAGGGGTAACTAGCTGCAGAAATGGCTCAAGTGTATACGTGACCTGTAGAGAGTAAGTCTTCTCTTTATTCTGGAGAAAACTGATATATTGATGGCTTCATCTTTCAGATTTGCCAGGCCTCGTCAAGGTTGACAAAATGCATTTCAGAGAATGTCTGTATGAATTACTGACAGATATGTTCGGTCGAGAGAGTCTACCGAAACTTATCAAGGGAGACAAACTCAATGTTACTGTGGATGGAAAGATTGCCAGCATCAATTTGGATACAAGGGTAAGTGTTCTTGGCAGCTTGGGAAAGTCTGATGTAAGTTTTTTATGTAGAAATTAGAATAATACTTTGCTGTCATGTGAATAGGTGTCTTTAGAGTCATGTCGATGGTGAAAAAATCCCATTGGCGCCACCGTTTCCTCCATTGCCTCATGTCCATTTGACTTCTATATTCAGAGAGTGGAGTGTGATGAAGATGATGGCCTACAGCAGATGGTGCAGACAGCAGTCAGTAAGCTCCATAAGTCCATAACAAAAGTCCAGGTTTGAAATGTTAAGTACGGGGAGGTATGTTGAAGACTTCAGGAGGCCAAGGAACCACAAGTCAAGGATTTGGAATGCTGTTTTGCCAGAGCTTACAGTTTTCAGAATGTTTGCTGTTGCTGTTCCAAAGAGAATGCAGTGTCAAGAATTGGGTTGTTTGACCGGTGTATAAATTGGAATCTCTGTTGACTCCTGCACCTAAAACTGGCTGTTTCAGTCATATCAAGGACAGCTAGTGGATTCTTTGAATCAACTCGGTTCGATATCTGGTGTCTCATCTTGTTCTAGTTGTATGTAACATTTATAAAATGATCATGTTTGTAATGAATTTTTATACAAAACTGCACATTGTTGTATGAAATGTTGACATGCGTTCTTTGTTACTTCACCCATGCGTTCTTTGTTACTTCACCCCCTCCCTCTCCCCCCCCCACACCCCACACACCCTGTTCGTTGACTCATCAGAATCATGTCATTTTCATGGGAGGGATTGCGCAGGGAGGGGGCACCTTATTTATCCTGAAGTTTTGTCAATTATATAGAAATCTGAACAATAGAATGGGATCTGTGGGTATAAATCCTGGTCTTGGGAGAACCCATCTAAAATGCTGTAATGCCAGAAACACTAACCGATTCGAGGCACTGATTCTGAGTGTTGAGTCGTATCTCAAGTGGACAGTTAATGGATCACAGAAAGTAATTAATAGAGTAGAAAAAGATTTATTCATTTGATTACACATAGGTATACAAAATACAGGTTATCATCAGTGGACTTCCAACTGTGCACGCTAAAATTTGTCCTGAGTAATCACATGACACCCAACTCATGAGTTACATTGTAGGTCAAAATGACAAAGTTGGCCTTTTAGTACAGGTAGCGCTTGACGTGGCCATCCCTGACGGCGAAGGACGCCGATCGATCGAAATGTAGGGTCCCGAGTTGATGGCCTAATAAGTTTTCATTTGAGTGTGGACAAAGTTCTGTTGACAGGAGTACGTCCATTTCACTAGAATTTAAAATGCTTGAAGTAAACTAGGGAGAATGAGATGACGAACATGAGGAGAATTTTGTGTGCCACGTGGAAGAAAAAATTGACGAGTGACTTTCCGTTGTGGACAGCGAAGGGTGCGTCAAGACAGGCGTAGATGAGTCCCAGGAAGACGGCAAGCTTCATGGCATGTTCCCATTCGGAGACACTCCAGTATTTGCTGAAAGAGGAAATTGATGAAATGGTAAAAATAGAGTACTGCGGAGATCCACGAATCAATGAGTCTGGACCAATTTCGGGCGAGAGAAATTGGGCGGTGGCTATCGTCGCAGCATGTGATTCCGAAACGATCACCACCGACGACCGCCCTCTACAATATTGGAGGGGTAGGGACCACAAATGGGCCGAGTTCCTCGGGATGATCGACTCTAACATGACTGGTAAGAAAAATAGGCGGGGCTCGCAGCGAATTTCGACCGGTTCTCATGTTTTTGATTACGGCAAATCTATCTTTTTTACACCACCAGCATTAATTCATTACAAAAAGATTTATTTTGAGGTATAATCGCTGATAATCCTTTAGACAGGCAAACCAGGGATTATATCGGTGATGAAATCTGAAAATTTGATGGATACTCACTCCATCAGATACTGCGTCAGGATGCAGAGTCCGACATCTGAAACAATGGCCGTCAGGAGGTATCTGTTGCCATAAGCGGTCCCCCATGGCATTTTCTCATGATACCAAATGAGTGAGAACAGCTCTCCAAGGACAACCGATATGACAATAGCAATGCTGACGCTGACGTTGATTTCGGCCATTTTTACTGATTTTTCGTTATCTTGATTGATGTAGAAATCTGAAAACCAAAAGAGAGCTTACCAGTTATCACTGGATGCAGGTGTGAAAGGAAAGAATGCCCCCTGGAAGAATGTCCTGTGAACAATTTGACAGTTGGTTTCTAGAAGCGGACACTTTTTACAGAGGGATACTCTTTACTGTTACACCGCCGTATGGTCTGCTGGATCTTCATGACGCCGGCTGCAAGGTGACGGCTGGGCCCTATGCCTACCACACTCCCCCAAAACATACAATGGTCTCCAAAAAGAGTACAGGACGATGTAGACCATGGAGTGAATAGGCTGATTTCAATTGGCCTCATCATCATGCTCCACACGGTAATTAATAAAAGCTCCCTAACTCAGTTCCATATTATCATTCTTGGTATTGTTTTGATCTACCGGCGGTACATTTACATGTACTGCCCCAACCATTCCGACAAAATCTCGACTTACCAGAGAACTAAGACAATAATCACACGTTGTCTTCGATGATGGGAAGGAAAATATAGGATAAAAAGGCTTACGCTCTTACCCCGCTTATATAGGCCTATAAAGTAGGTCTGCGTCAGCACCACAGGCCAACACGCATAGGTCCTGTCTGTGCCGTAATTTGGTGAGTTACCATTGGCTGCAATCATTAATGTCATCAATGAGGCATATCCCTCAACACAAAACTACTTGACCTGTCTTCGTGGAATTGTAGGCCTATACAAGGGCCTGGATTTGTCACCAGGTCAAAGCATTTCCAACTGGTGACTGACTTCTGACGACAATGAAATGATTCGTTAGTGAATGGTTTGATTCAAAGATTAAGTAGGCCTAGGCTAATACAACAATTAAAGTTGTCGGATCAGCCACTTGATTTAGGTCACTGTCATACGTCGACAGCACCTGTGAAGGTTCAATGCCCATTTCGCCTTCTCTCAGTTTGTTTGCTTCTCCCATCATCGCCTTCAAAAAGTATATTTCGCCTTATCCCAATTCACCTTTTCCCATGTTGCCTTTTCCACTCTTTGTCTTCTATCCCATCTTGCCTCTGCCTCTATTCGCATTTTCCTATTCCGCCTTGTCCAAAATTGCCTGTCATGCCTAGGCGGAATGGGCAGACGCCCCTGAGATGAGTCGGCCCCTTCTATTTTTGGTGCCATCTAAAAAAGCTGGGCTAGTGCCATCTAAAAACCTGGCCTACTTACCAGAGTGTCTCACAAATCGAAAAATTCACAAATTCTGTCGACTAGGCTGCTGTTTGATGTCATAAAGATACACACAATCACCTCTGCATCTATCAATCATATGGAGCCTACAGTGTAGCGCAGACGCCATCCCGAACAAAGCAAACGAGGTCAGTTCCCGCCAATAACAAAACTTCGTCCAATCAGAGATCCAGGATGGGGCGTCGTCCATTGGTGGTGTTTATTATGTCATTTCCATGGCAACCAATCTTGGTTGCCACGGCCCTACATCTTGGTGGACAGCATCTACTCTTATCTGCACCCTGAGAATGTCAGAAGTTCTCAGTCGTGTGTGTGGCTTTTTATTGTACATGTATCATTGAAATTTGGAGACGAAATGCTGATCACTGGCATTCGAACCTGATTGCGTGTAGCAGACCACCAAGGCCGTGTATTGATTCTGCATTGGGTTCTGTTCGATACATCTCTACCTAGCAACTGAGTTCATCCGACGATGAACGAGATTCCAATGCTTATGGGAATATGAAAGGAACGCGGCATGCGACGACAAATTGTCTTTCGGTTGCCTCGGGAAGCGTTCTTATGTAAACGACGCATGGCAATGTGTGGCATTTCCCTCCCTTCCTTGTAGTGCCTCCCTGGCTGTCAACTTCAATCGAAGTAATCCTCTGATCGTGAATGTCATGGCATGTAGCGATAACTGCACGTCTGCTCCAGGATTATAACGCATTTTTAAGCGGTAGTGACGTCAATAGGTTTGTTTACAAACACTGACACTGGTCTGTGATGCCTCGTGGAGGACAGTCGAATCTCTTTGAGCTCGTGGATAGGCATAACCATAAGGATGATTTGGATAACCTGCGGGATGTGGAGGTCAACACATCGGTAGGGCATTATCAATCATTTCTGTTTTAGTTTGGTTGTAGACTATAAATGTTTCATGGGGGCTCAAAACCCCCAAATCACGCCCGTCATTTCAGGTTTATGTTGGTACCTGTTGTCGTTGTTCAACAAAATCTCTCGGCGGATTGGCGAAATACTAATATTGTTAGACTACAGAGGTTTTAAACTAGTTACAAAAATCTGCTATAATTGTGATGTTGTACTCGAATTGTCATGGTTAGCCATATATCCTAATCCCTATTTCAACAATTATACCGGACATGGATTCCTGGGGACTCTGATTCCTGTCACACCTGCCGAGGGAATCGAGTCCATTACCCAAAGCCAAGTGTCAGATGTCACTTTTAAACGGAAAGCCTTTGCATAGACAAAGCCACCCTAATGTAGGTTAGGCATATCTTTTCGCCAGAATGTCTATCATGTTAGGCATTGCCTAATGTTCCTTAATAGGTAATGCGTAGGCAGATCGCCTAATGTAAAGATTGGGCAAATCGCATGATGCAAAATTTAGGCAAAATATCCGGCTGGGCATTTTGCCGACTCTTTACATTAGGCGATCTGCCCAAGGTATCATCAAAGGAACATTAGGCAAAATGCCTAATAAGATATAGACATCCTGGGGATGAGATAACGCCTAACCTCTTTTAGGCTGCTTGCCTATGCAAAGGCTTTCAGTGAAGGCGATACGGCATTGAGAGTAGGTGTTGGCCCACTGCACCCATCCTTTCAAAGGCAGGGTCTATGAGACATCTCCTCCAATGACCTGAATCTGAGGATGCACTGCACCACGGCGATATTATTGGAAACTCCACCCACGCCCCAGGTTTGTTTAATAGAGAGATACGAAGCAATTTTGGAATAATGATACTGTGTCTCTGTAGCGATTTCTTTTGTCTACAGAATGCATATCTTGTATTGGATCAGGTGCCCTTTGAAAAATGACAAATGGAAAGCTGATTTGTGCTATGATGTCACAACAGCAACCCCCGACGATCTCTGGTGTTCAGACATGTTACAGGAAGATGAGATTCATGAGATCAGTAAACATCGCTCGGAGAATTAGCCTGGTACAAGTTACATGACGTGTGTACCGATCAGGTTGAACACAGCGTGCATTTCGTTTCATGTCATTGACAGCGTAATCGATATCAAGCTGATATGCTCATTTTCGCCACCAGGGGGCTTATACGCCTTTCCAGGGGAGACCCGGATGCTGTACGTCGTTGCCTCAGTCCTGCAGTGCAGTTTCAAGCATTAGGTGGGGCCTAGCCTTGGGCCTTGAACATTTGAAACCAAGGGCTACCTTTTGCTAAAGAAAGGCGATATAATGATAATATGATTGGTATTGGTGGAAATGATACAATAACACCGAAAATTACTTGAAGTTTGGCTACACCATGCCATGTTAAATTTAGATGTCCATCTTCTGTACCTCACCGATACTGAATTTCCCTGACATCGAACGAATTTGGTGGGGAAATAATTTGAAATTGTGAAATGGTAACCAAATGCCTCAGGTCATTTGCTCATCAATCGGTTCTTGGTGTATGTGTGTTTGAGTTCGTCTTTTTTCGACGCCTTTTCACATCCATTTCATGCTTGTGAAATAAAGCCGTTTTTTTCTGCAATATTATTTTTACCTGCCATGTTCATGTATACGTACGTTGATAATTTATATCATCCGATATCCGAATTAAATAGCATTCAGACCGAGCACAAGCGGGTTGGCTTTGATCCCAAGTATTTGCGTCATTATCAACGTCATAATGAACACGCATGACTCTATCATTTCCATCCGTTCCCTTTGGGCATCAGGTGGTGCCAGCATCCAGCAAGGTCGAAGGCCAAGATCCTTCTCTACGCGCACAGAAGACTGTGCCGCTCATTTGAGGAGGCATGGCTGTGCATTTCAGCGGCAGGGATTAAGAATTCAATCCGATTCATAATTGTTGACATATTGAATTTCAGCAGACAACTCTGCCTGTCACGTTATGGTAAATTATTTCAACTAAAAGATATCGATAATTTGAGCACTGCGTATTGAAAGCTTGCTAATTATGAATGTGTCTGTTCATTGAAGCCGGGGTACTAAGTTTAATAGCCTCCCCGAGGTGGCTAATTGAATTTCTTTCATGTAGCAGCCTCGATCATTCCGGTTAACCACCCATGCCAGCGCCCGATTTTCTATCGATTCCCATTGCTGCTACCTCAGGTGAAGGCGTAATGCAAACGTCTACTGGGAGAGCTTTCATCGAGAAAAAAATCTGCAATTCTCTTTTTTATTCAAATTAAAGCAATCAACTTGTATGAAAGCCTCTTCAGGAAGAAATGTTACGAAAATACCTCGTGATATAAATAGAAATTTTGTTTGGTTGCCTGAGAATCGGAAAGAACCAGTCTGGAGCAATTTGTCTACATGTGCTAAAATAATTAAAGAATTGTGCGACAAAGAATTGGCATGAGGCCGATACACCTCCCATGTCTAAAGTATGCATGTAGGCTATACAGTATGTCGCATATCATAAAGATTATGAGATCCAGTGAACTTTACCAGCTTAACGTCAGGTCTTTGATCAGCTAATGGACGGAAAAGTACTTTAGTCGCATGGCAGCTTTGGGCGATCCCTTTCATCAGTCGCCATCAATGGGAACAAGCGTTGTCACTTGCAGCGCGGCCAAGAAGTGAATACCACGAGCATTCACGTGGATTCTCTGGGCGAAGGAAGTCATTTCATGGAACTTGGAAGTCAAGGCCTGAACCTCAGTGCCGAATTATGGCGTTAGGATGGGAGGATTTAACGGGCGTTTGTTGGGTGGCCTTCTACCCTCCCAATACCGGTACTGTGGCTTCAGCAGCATTGCTCAATCAATATTAATTCGATCGAAGGCTCAATAACAAGTTAATCTTATTTCCGGCGCAGGTGGAACCTGAGGCTGGTTATGTGCACGTTGCAAGTTCGTGGGATCTTAACGATAAACAACTCTGGCCGCGACCGGCTGACGGCTTGACTGTGACGCATCCAGTCCGTTCGCGTGACCTATCGGGAAGTTCCCGCCAAGCGTGCGAGCGTGTTGCGCGACACTAGCTGACGGCATGCCGAAACACCTCTAACCATGCACGAGGGAAGTGCGATTTTGTCCATTAGTCACACCATTTGAAGGAATCGGGCAAATAAACATGAGGGAGTTTTCGCAAAGCCCCCGAAACGCAAACGCGAACGCCAAACCCATTGTTCGATGCTACGAAGAGAGCACCGAACAAAAGGATAGACGTTCGCGTTGGCGTTTCGGGGGCTTTGCGAAAACTCTATATTGTTTGCCAGCGTAGTGTCCGAGATGTTACGTTTGATAGCCTGCCAACACTCTGAGCCAAGGGTGCATTTTCGTAGACGCCGTTATTGTCAAATCGATCAGTGGACCATAATCTATTAGCGATATCGATGAGTTGGCTTCTGTATCATCAGGAACAAGCCCATCACGGCCCGTGGGATACTCTTCTATAGATTAACCTAATCCGTTTACTACGTGAACAACCCCCCTAATCAGTTTTACTGCCGCTTCTAAAAATGAAATCTGTTTTTCAACTCATGCAGCCTGATGTAGATGAAACGGCTCTGTCTCTATGTGTAGAAAGGGTAGGAAGGGTAGGTGATATTTTGATAATTAGACGAAAAGAAAGTTAAACGAGGCTTTAGGAAGGAGATATTTATTGATGTTTCGATTGAGCTATTTAATTGCTCAATGAAATTGATTTAAAACATCAAATGAGTTATGCAATTTTCGTATTGTATGTTTATATACAATGATTTCTGAAACAATGGACTATAATTTTCAATAACGAGTTTTATGTAACGCAGTCTCCCACCCATTTTGGATATATAGATACATGTATAAAGGGTTTGATCGCGTAACAATTGAATTTTGACCAGATAAAGAAGAATATGCCATTTTCATCTTTCTCTGCTCTGGTATTCGGGCGCAAAAATATGGTTATGGTTACAGGTAGGCTGGGGTTACACAGTTGATACTGTGGAAGTAGGCCTATTACGCTCATCATCAGCTGATGCGTCTGTGTTCGGATCTCCATTCTCATTCTGATCGCGACCAGTGTCCGCTTGTTTTTCGCTGTCTTCTGCCTGGGTCGGCTTCGTGACATCAGCTGCAGGAAGAAACAAAATACATGTATACACGTCATTTTAATTCAAATCACCGTGAATTTAAATGACGGGATGGGGTATAGAGGGTACGGACATTTTGTAACTGACCAAAGTTTGAGGGGTTTCAGATCCGATTATGGAGATTGCCGAGCTCATACGTGGAGGGTGAAATTATAAAACAGTAGTATCACTGTTGGTCTGAATCAGGGGCCTGGGGCCGTATGCATAAAACATCTTAAGTGCAAAATTTCCCTTAAACTATTGTTCCAAACAAAAGATAAGGGAAATTTTACACTTAAGATGTTTTATGCATACGGCCCCTGATTCACAAAGCCCTCTTAGCGTAGGTATGATAATAGCATTGCCCGTATTGTTCGTCGACTTGCTGACAATAGATACGGGCAGTGCTAAGATCATACCTACAGGGGCCATATTCATAAAACTACATGTACTTAAGTCTAAAGCCCAGTTCACACTGCCACGATTCCGACCACGATGCCTCTACGAAATGCTTTCGTGGTG
This sequence comes from Notospermus geniculatus, assembly GCA_002633025.1. NCBI lineage: Eukaryota > Metazoa > Nemertea > Pilidiophora > Heteronemertea > Lineidae > Notospermus > Notospermus geniculatus. The sequence continues at coordinate 406,466 of NMRB01000231.1, read as the reverse complement.
TTCCTATAGGCTTCGTGATGCCTTCCTACAGACTTCTTGTTTTTCGTGATAATCCGCACCCATTGTAACACTAAGGCCACGATCCCTCTACGAAAATATTTCAGAGGATTCGTAGAGGCATCGTGGTCGGAATCGTGGCAGTGTGAACTGGGCTTTAGTGTGACACTTATCCGTCCTTTGTTCAACACAAAAGATAAGTATCACACTTTGACTTAAGTATGTTTATGAATATGGGTCGACTTTAAATCGACACAAGGATCCGTCAGACACAAATAATATGTACATGTATAATGATCTTGTTTTTAATTAAATAGAGGTCTTGCCTTCCTTCCGTTTTCCACACTGTATAATAGCCACAGAAATGGCGCCAACTGCTACTACTACGGCTATAACGAATGCTACAGCTAAACCTATGACGGTCTCGCTACTGGAGGACGCCTTTGAGCGTTTGAAGAATTCTGAAAATTATATGAGAACATAAAATAGCGAATTTTCGGAACGGCCAGGTGAGGCCTGTAACAACGTTTAGCCACGATTCACCAATTGTTCCAGATCAGCATTGTTTGAGATCAGCGACTAATGACGGATCCTTATAGGTATACGGATAGAATTCTATATAAGAGAACAAGTTTTGTGTACTTTTCGATCTTAGACTTTCGATCCGTATAGTTTACGTATTAAGGATCTCAACCACCCTATTAATGCCCTATTATCACATTTGACCGAATTTTTTTCTCAAGCGACTTGGACATTGGAAAGTCGAACAACTTCAAGTTTGATTGTTGTGTGGGCAAGAATTAGGCACATGACACCACTCGACTACGTCAATAATTGCTTATATAAATATGAGCTGAGATGTTCAACTCGTTTTGCATGGCGGCGGAAGCGTCATGGCTCCTTGGCTGATTGTGTTGATGTAGGCATGGCAGTGCTTACACCCTCTACTTCATGATGCAGGCAAAGCCCTCGCCAAAGCAGCACCACGATGGAACAAACTGCCACTACAATGACTACGGTACACTACTATTATTCAGGATGCTACAACTGTAGAAGGCATGTTTTCCGGTGGGGGCCTGATCATGAGAGGGACACCCTTCCAGGAAACTATGATGTGTGCAGGAACTTGTCAAAGTGCTGCTCCTGGGTCCATAGTATATTCATAAACATACGATGCTTACCTTTGCTTTTGTCAACAAAGGATAAATGTCACACTTAGATTTAATAGTTTTATAAATATGGGCCCTAAGACCTTATTCACGAAGTGCGTAAACTATTTTCCATTTGCGGGCAACCGATTAGTTCACTATCAGCCTGACAAAGGATTTACATAACCTTAGAGTTACGTGTGATTGATTCTATTTAACAGTTTAATGGGTGCGTGGATGTGGATTATTGAATAACGTGGATTATTGAATAATGTGGATTATTGAATAATGCGGATTATTGAATGATGTGCAAAACTCTCATAATTAAACCCTCGTTTACGATGAACAGTTTATCTTCAGGTGAGTTTAACTGTGAGACTTCAGCAAAAGCAGGCGCTTGTCGCAAGTGATCGTCATTGGTCATCAGTTTACTCAACGGTCCACAACGATTGCAAACCCGCGTAAACGTACATTTCAGCTATTGTGCTGTAAGGCCGTTAACCCTTTCTAGTCCAGGCGCTGAGGTGGGTTTCGTGTGCATGACCGCCTGAAACCCCTCTTTCATAATTTCTATAGTTTAGTCGGACGTCTCTCATGCACACGAAACCCACCTCAGCGTCAGGACTATTCCTCGTTTGCTGCAAGCGCCTACGTTTTGTGGAGCGGCTCTCTCGATGAGCTGGGCCCAGTTTCACAAAGAATCTTAAGTCTAAGAAAAAACTTAAGTCTGAAATGAAGTCATCTGATTTGCTGAAACCCTGGTCACATGATGACTTAAGTCAAACTTTAGACTTAAGTTTCTTTGTGAAACTGGGCCCTGGTCATCACATGGGAAGAATAAGGTCGCAAGTGACATTTCACAAGTTCTGAGAAAAACGACTTTGAAGTTTCCCGGTCTTCTGAAAAATCAGCCTATGGTGCAAAAATATCGATTTCACGGAAAATATCACTTGCGACCGTTATTCTTCCCATGTGACGAAGTGTAACAGTAATGAATGTTCTCCTGTAAAAGGTGTCCGCTTTCATTGTTCCATGACGGATTAAGGTGCATGGCATAGAACTCAATAGCCAGATATCAGAAAGTAACAATATAGGATCTTTTGTTTAACGGATATTTTTTCCTTTCACACCTGGGGCCTGATTCACAAAGCACACTTAGTGGTTAAGTGTACTTAAACTCACTCTAAGCTTACACGTACCGTTTGCGTGTTATTCACGAAGGACTCTTAAGATTACGTGAATGCCTAAGATGTCTTAAAATCTACGTGTACTCAGTAGGTTCACGTAGTGCTTACTTAGTGCAGAGTAGGCGCCCCTACACGAAAGTTTGCTCAATCTACCTTTGGCGAATGGCACTTTAGGTTAGAGTGATCTAAGAGTGTTTCGTGAATATAACTTACCAGTGTCTAATCTTAAACGTAAACGTTCACTTAGAGCGTGCTAAGATAGCGAACTTACGTGTGCTTTGTGAATCAGGCCCCTGATCTCATCGGCCTTGACAAGTTTGGCCTGGATGATTTTCAAAGGAAATGGCATAACAAAGATACTGATGACATCTACCTGCAGGGCAGAGTCTTGAGCATCGCTGCATAGATGCCGCATCCTTGAGGCCGCAAACTTCCTCACAGGGCATACAGGCAAGGGTCAGTGGATCCAAAAAGCTTTTATCAGAACATCCTATTTTTGCTCCCTTTACGATCGCGACTGCGTACAGGACTGCGATTGCTGAAAAAGATTTAGAAGTAATGTCATGTAATAACAGTTTGTGCCAAAGCTTGTGTGGTCTGTTTCTCAAGCAGGTGCCCTTTGCTCTATATTTGATTCGTTTTGGAAAGCCCTTGAAAATGTCTCAATAATCAAGTCGGGATCAACAGGCTTTCACGACACCAAACTCTGTCACATATTAATATTCGTCGACAGGGCTACTTTTTTTGCCGACGAGTTTTCGAGGAGAGCCCCCAGAATATACCAACGCCAACAAAATGATAGACGTTCGCGTTAACGTTGGTGTTTAAGCCAGCGGCACACCTGCCGACATCGCAAGCGATCTAATAATAATCGCCGTCTATCTTCTCGTCAGCCACACCTATATCGCTGTTGATTGTGTGGCGAGAAGATTTCAAGCATCCCTGTCCAGCGCACACCAGTCTGGCGTCAGCAGCCGTCAGATTGCTTGGATATCGCCTGGTGTGCTGCTGGCTTTAGGAAAAAGGAAAAAGTAGCTAACTTCACGGACATGCTGGCTTTAGGTTTTTTGCGAAAACGCTCTGGTCGTGCAGTGCGCAATCTACCAGAACGCCCAGGCCAAAACGGTGGGAAATGTCACCCTTTACCGTGGCATGGGCAAACTTACCCGAAATAACGGCTGGGATGGAGGGATTCATCTTGTAAAATGATGATGGAAGATTTTACAACACTGGAAGAAAACCAAAGCCCAAAACTGAAAGTGGTAATAGATTTTGAAACCAAACCCGCATCTTAATCCAATATCAAAACAAACAAGTGTGGTCAAGAATGGCAGAATTTTGATAAGTGATAGCCAGAGAGGTCAAGTGTGACTGCTTTAGCCCTTTCTCATACTTGTATGATGTGTCAAATCTGCAGTGTCGTCTACTTTCAGCCTCTGGTACGGTGTTTCAGCTTACCTTCTGCATACACGTTCACGAGCGAAGAGAAATATAATGCAAATGAAAGGAAATGAAGTGTCCAATTTGCTCATTAGGTTTACACATTATCTGTTACGCAATGGGTGATTTCAAAGTTGGTTTTAACCAACTTTGAAATTACCCAATGTACAGTCGCCCGATTTGGGGGGGGGGAGTCTAGTGGGAGTCCCCTAATTAGATTTGTCATCCATTTGCAAAAGCATGCCTAAATATAGGTCTATTGTAATAATCGCGAATTGGCGTGTGTTTCCAAATTCACGAAGTACGCAAAAAATTCGTGGTCGGGTTCGATCAAGCAAAATGATGTGGTTACTTACGGTTGACAATAGCACCGGAGGTGTCAAAATCACGAAATGAGGCCTATTTATATACAGTTTTGCTGCAAAAAGTAAAACTAATTGTCATTCTGGGACAAAGAAGTTGGTATAGGTGCTAATGCGAATGTAGGAATGAAACTGAAAAAAAAGGAATTTGATCACGAAACTGAGCCTACTTACTCAAAAAAAAACATATTCATCGGTTGGTATAGGCTTTGGTAAAGGCCATCTATCGATTTCGATCTGATTTTTTTGCTTGCTGGACAGTCCTGAGAAGATCGAGCGCCATGTTACAATTCTATTCCTCTGTCCCGTTCCGAATTTCAATAGCTTATGAATCAATAGAGAACGGTAACACCAACGTTTACACCATCCATTTGTTTTCAACACAGGTTATCAACAGCGTAACGTTAGGGTTACCATTACAAGGGAGTTTAAGAAATCAAACGGTAAACGTTAACTTTACGACAACGTTTTTTTTGGTACCGAAAATGCAATATATAATCTGGCGAATTCGCAGTATGAAAAATAACGTTGTCATAACGTTAACGTTTATCGTTTGATTTCTTAAATTCCCTTGCGGGACAATCTCTTCAATTCACTCATAAAAGACAGTGATCAACGCAAACTTTTAGTCAAAATCGAGCTTATGTATTTTTTGCTATAATGTGGAGTTCATCACATCTCGAGTGTGATGACAGCTCGATAGCATTCTGTACATTTCGTAAGAGTCAACAACATAAGAGAAATCGAGGACCACTGATCTCGTGATCGACGTGATGACCGATGCACTCGTACATGTACATGAAAATGTTATCTAAACCAACGACTCATTTATTGGATATTCTTAAAATTTGGCACAAAGTACATGTATGTAGGTTATTGCGCAGTTTTTTGGCCAACCTTTCCTTTTATTTTTTTTTGAGTTGATGCACTGTAGTTATTATTATTATTTTCTATGTCATTATTGATCAACGCGAGTGATGTCACAACGGATGACAGCGCCGTCAATCGTGCCACCTGGAATGTGACCATCTCTCTCAAAATATTCATAGGTATTATTCTATCATTTTAATATCCTTTATTTTATAAAAACACATTGTACAATATTTACAATTTACACACACATCCATGCTCCTCGCTTCAAACAGCCAACAGTCTAAATATCTTAACAACTTCTGTCGTTTTCAATTCAGTCATGCTTCTGACTAAGTAATGCCTGGCTTTCACTGACGCTACGAATGTCCCGAATCGCCCCGAATCTGAAATTTGCCTGGGTCGTAGATAATTCTCAAACGTTTCTTGCAGTTCTTAAATGATTCTTTGTTGATTCCTGAACATTCGTACTGTTCGCATGAGTTTTTGTGTGTCAAAAACTT
>NMRB01000231.1:382110-400593 GCA_002633025.1 Notospermus geniculatus | reverse complement strand
ACTAGACATAACCCCTAAACCCTCGTGGCTACTGAGGCAACGATGGTGACAGCATGCTTAGAGTTCAAGAAATTGAGCGCTAAATGTGAGGGAAGCGCATGCGCAATAATGTCCTGCCACCTGCAACTTATCGCTATAACTAGAGACCTTGTCAACTGGATAAACTGAACTCGTCACAGAGATGTGCGACTCGCCATGACAAGTAAATTGTGTCATGAACGACGTAATTCGTCAGGCTGACTAAAGCATCTCATCAATATTCGCAGACAAGTTGCGGTGACAAGAATTTTTTAAGAGTGTTCCTCAGAGGAAGCGTGCCACACGAACAACATAGAGAAATCGAGGACCACTGATCTTTTGATCGACGAGATGACCGATGCACTCGTACATGTACATGAAAATGTTATCTAAATCAACGACTGACTCATTGGGTATTCTTAAAAGTTTGCGTGTAGGTTATTGCGCAGTTCTCCCATATTTTAATGGCCAACCTTACCTTTTTTAAAAATTTATACACTGTAGTTGTTATTATTATTTTCTATGCCATTATTGATCAACGCGAGTGATGTCACAATGGATGACAGCGCCGTCAATCGTGCCACCTGGAATATGACCAAATCCCTCTCAAAATATTCATGGGTATTATTCTATCATTTTAATATCCTTTATTTTATAAAAACACATTGTACAATATTTACAATTTAATTACATACACATCCACACACATAAATGCTCCTCGCTTTAAACAGCCAACAGTCTGAATATCTTAACAACTTCTGTCGTTTAGAACATCATGCTTCTGACTAAGTAAGAACGTGTAGACTCCGAACCCACTGTCTTATCGAAACGTTCCGCCCCTATTTGCACTTATATTAGTCCCAAGTCCATCTTTCTTTCCTAGCGTTTCTATAGCTATTAATTCAAGGACTAGAGGCTTTTTCGTTTTTGCAGTAGGTGTCCTCTTATCCGCTTGGCTAACAGAGTAAAAAGTGACAGCCATTCCCACTTCCTGTAATTTTCGCCAGTGTAGCCTCGCTTATATCAGGATTTTTCCTTTCATTCATTACATGTGAATACAATGATCAGTTCTTCCCCCGTCGTTAGCTTCTTCAGAGTTAAGAGTTTGACTACTGCAAGTGGCAATAAGACTCAAGCCATCTGAACCGCTGCCAGATTCCCCAGTTCCAATGATTTCACCATTAAATGTCGGTGATGACGTTCCATCCTCTCCTGCAGTGGGTAAGGTTGAGGAAACCTCCGAAGGTGGTGGCTGCGTCTCCTCGATACCTGTTGCGGGGTTCCCCTCCTCTTCATTGGTCTGATTGGTGTTCTCCTCGTCTCCTTGATTCGGTTTTCGACGACGTTTTACAATGGCTACTCGTACCAAAACTAGGATAGTGATCACGATAAACACACCGATTATGCCAATTATGATGGCCAACCAGAGCGGCGGTTCTCCCATTTCAGGCGTTGCAGTCGGTGCTGCCAACTCTGGTACAGATCTACTCGTGGTGGGGTCAACCGTTGTCGTGGCCAATAATTCGGCGTGACCTGAAAGACAAATGCCAAATAAGTCTTTTTTCTTGGTAACAATATGTCTTCAGAATGATTGACAATAAATCAAAGGAATCACGTGATATGCTATTATGGAATCAATCGCTGATAAACATATGAACACCAAAAATATTCGCACTGATGATTGAGTCTTGAATCAAATAACTTACATCGGGGGCAATGTCTTCCACACATTGACATCAACTTCTTTATTCCTTGTCGACATATCTCAAGACAGGATACATGTCCCATCATTCCCGGGTCAAAATACGTTTCCTCTTGGCAGGCCATCTTTCGGTGGTACAAGCTATACGCAACACAGCATCGAAGGGAGACTGCGTATATTGAGCATTGTTGTCTCATTCCCGCTTTTAATATGTAAGTTTTGCTGCTCAGTTATTGTTTCTTGTTTCGTCTTCCTAATGGGCCCTGTTTTACTTCTGTATTTTGTTGCTGGCATGGGTTGATGTTCATGTACATTCTTGGTAAATCTTTCATATTCAGTATTGGTCCCTGCCTGTATATATTGGTGATGTCATCGTTGACTCGCTCCCCCGATATTAAAGCCCCATTCGTAACACTTCGGGGTGTTTCCGTCATTCTTGGGTAATAAGCTGATAAAGCCCGAAAAGTTCAAAGTATAAAATAGTGCTTTACTATATCAATTTTCGTTGTTGGCGTACAATTGAGGTAGGTCAAGTGCGAGGGTCATCCAAAATAATGAAACAATATTTTGGGTCTATACAAGTCATACACTGTGTATCAATGATTTTCATCGTCACTCCAAAACAGCTCCTGCGGTTTCCATATTCCTAAAAAAAGTAGCGGCACACGAGGCCCTAATTTTTCTTGCTCGCTCTTTAGTGGAAAGGGAAAATGAAAGGACGATTGTAGTGATGTCATTTTCTTGTGACTGGTGTCATTCGATTGAAGTCAGTGATAATATTGCACTGATATGTTATTAGAACAAAGCCCATCCGATTGTCCAAGTGTTAGTCACGTGTCCATTGCGAAATAGTTCGATCGAAACTATCATCGAACATCGAATTCTAGAACATTGTTTTTCAACGCATTCTATATTATTTATTGTCAATGTACTTTTAAAACCACAGATCCCAAAATGGAAATTGGAAAAATTTTGAAATCATAAAATTATGAAATTACATGTACATGTAAGGAAAGTGGAAAGTTGGAAATTTATCACTGATTTTCCAATATTACGCTGAAATTAAACTGAAAATTATCATAGAAATTATCATAGAAAAATGCAGCAATTTTACCTTGTTCCCCTCAACATCAGTTGATTGAAAAATTCGTCTTCCTATGCGGCGGCCAAGACTCGCGTATTTTTACCAAAGAGGCTGCAAGATGACGATGTTTGATAATGTTACCAATTCTTCTCAAACATAACGGTCTTTGATTTGAACGAAGAATCGGCAGATGAAAGAGAGTATGACCTTGAAGGTCTTATTTCTGCTAGTTACGACACGGCTAGGTCTGCTGTTTCCACGTTATTTCTTGGTCAAGAAGTGCAGATTTTGCAAATTGCCGGAATCATGGTTGATTGGTGAATCCAGGCGACCCGGCTACATGACAACGACAAGAACAATCTGATTTCTTCAACAGGTCGAAAATCCAAGGTTATCGGTTGCTGACAATAATTCCTTGCATCATTTCAGGGAGTGGACATAATTTTTACTTCAGCATTGCTTTCGTTATACCAAAAATATAAAACGGCCTGCTGTTGCTACTACGCATTCTGGATTCATTGAAAGGCTTCAACAAAATAATGAAACCATTCACGGATCACTTAGTAATAGAGTTTTCGCAAAGCCCCGAAACTCCAACGCAAACGTTTATCCTTTTGTTCGGTGCTCTCTTCGTCGCATCGTACAATGGGTTTGGCGTTGGCGTTTCGAGGGCTTTGCGAATCTCCATAGTTTTATGCTGTTTCCGTGAATGTCGTGTTGGCAACACATAACTTCGATGTCGCTCTTCATGTATTTACATGACCTTGGTTTTCATTTCCGTTGTATTGTAATGATCTCGTTACAAGGCAAATGTGATGAATCCCCATGAATGAAAGTAGTCCATAACCAATAAGGGGAGCTTAGGCGTGGGCGACACCTGTAAACAAGGCAGTGACAGCAACGCGATGGCGTTCTGTATGGCATTGCTTTCAAGCAAGTACTGATCATCGGGTACAGAGAATCGGTTGTAAACATCCCTCAGTACCAGTGTCCAAAAGTGGCTGGCTGCCGACCACTGCACTGAATGGGTAGTTGGAAATACATGTACTGCGGACACTTTATATTGAGGGGTGTAGTATATTGAGGGGTATAGCCCAAAATACAAGACTTAGGGCCCAACAGTTGCCATTCCTGACTAAAAATTCGCCTGACGAGGGAATTTTTAGCGAAGTTCAGGAAATTTTTGTCCACAGTGAAATTTCGATTACAAGGATAGACAGTTGGCAATTCATCATGCGGGATGTCATTCCATGATACTGATTTGAGTGTAGCAAATATTCAGAAGCAAGAGTGTCAGGAATGTATCTGAGTGGTGAATAAAAAACATGAATTTCCCAAAAAACTATCCTGTAATCGACGTCAAGGAGTGAAAACTGGGATTGCCCAGCTCACGAAATACCTCAGTATAAAATATAAGTATTCGATTCTTCATTCGTCATTCTTCATTTCAAATGTCAAATGTCAAATTTTTGTTCGGGTCAATTTGGAAATGGACTTGGTCATATGGGACTTATATTTGGAATTCCCATTGGGATAACTGAATGTTAATTTCATTTGTTATAATTACCTTTTTGAATGTGTTATCATTGATGCTAATTTGGTCATATCGATTGCACTCTCAAGTATCTTTGAATGAATATTTTCGGCGACCTCCCACGCCATTTCCATGAAATAAGTAGTTTAACATGACAGACATCTCCGGAGCGTCAGAGCAACGCATAATCATATTACCATGGCTTATGTGTTCTTGATTAGAGAAGCACGCAGTACCAATATTGATATTGATGTAAATACGTTTCCTTTGCCGTATATGGCATACCGAGGCCGTGGTTTCAATCAAAGACACACGTTGCAGTGGAAAGGGCTGGGTGTCGATGTCCTCATCAGTAACCATGTCTTGCGGCAGTGTAGTTTGACACTGCCATTTTGTATGACCACCCAAAAATAGGCCTCAAGAACATCTGAATAATGTTTATACAAAAAAGTGTTTTTTTTCAGTGAATGCAAACAACGCCACAAAAGAAAGTCAGAGGGAGGATTATTTCCTTTTTTTGTAACAAGCTAGTAGTCCCTAAGGGTGGGTGTAGGTATAACATAAGTCTATCAAATATCACACACCACAGCAATGGATATCGATTTGATGTCGGTATCTTGCCTCTGATATGATTGATTAATTGATTGAATGGATTATTTATTTCGACCAAGTTGAATACGAAGAAAGTGCATGCAAGTGTTGTTATAGGAGACCACTCCTGCGGCCGAAGATGTTGCTTTCGTGTCACAATAGGGAGTTTAAGAAATCAAACGATAAACGTTAACTTTGTCGTAAAGTTAACCTTTATCGTTTGATTTCTTAAATCCCCTATTATCACGCTGTTGGCCGAGGTACTCACAGCTGATGTAGGCTACTTGCTGTGTTGCTCTTGACCGTGGCAGAATGCTGACCGCCTACCGATCTGCATGAGTCTCTCATTCTCAATACAAGTCAGCGGATTTTGTTGGTTACTTGATTACTGTCGCGGCATAATTACTGCTGTAATTATACGACGCGTTCCTGACTAGAGTTGGTAAAAGGTACAGTGTATTCGGAATTAGCTGTCAGAGATTGCCAGAAGCTACGCATCAATGGGTGCCCCAGCCTACGGGCCTGCAACCCAGCAAATGACAGCCATTCTCCCACAGCAGGGGTTTTTACCTATAGTCCCTCTTCATTCACTCGAAGAAGAGCGAGACCAAAGCTCTGCTATGGAGGATGGTGAGCCCACAGCAGACTGGGACTGAGGCGTTGTGGCGTAGTGGCTCAGGTCTGTGGAAAAAAGCAGTCAGAAGGTGCCAGGTTCGATCAATATAGTGATGATATTCTGCCTGTTCGAATCAATTCAACCCCAAACCGGTTCCACAATCAATGAATGGGAAAGAACATTTGAAGAGAAATACCAGTTGACAAGTGTGCAATCGATTTATTGGTTAGGATGACGGTTCTTGTCAGATGCTGTGGCAGTTAAGACCAGTGACGTCATAATGTTCGGAATGGATCCTTTTTTCGGCTGGTGGAATATTTCGTATTGATCAGAGAGGCGACTCATTTGACCTAAAATACACTTTTCATGGAGCGCCAATATTTGATAGTGGTTCAGGTGTGATGGAATCTGCTGCACCCTCCTGATGACCGCTTGTGTTTGTCACTTGAAGGGACCTTGGTCTCTCTTGAGTCCAAACTGAATGGCACTGTTGAAGTTTGTAGAGCAAGCGACAGCACCACCTAGTGGCGGAGGATACCAGACAGGGTGGTCTCTCTATTGACCTTTCCGCGACAAAATGTCAGAATACATATTCGTAAATCTCCTCACCGCGTCTTTGATGAAAAGCCCGACACCAGTCAATCGCACAACGGACTCAATCAAGGGATGTCGAAACTGGTTTACTTCACTTCGTTCAGCTGTCACGGGGCATTGCCATTTCAGCTCAGAATCCATCATTTTCTGTCAAGCTCCCGAAGTTGTCACTACTTGGGTTATTAAAAGAACGAATTCATCCTACGACTTTTATTTGGGAATAGAAGCACATTTTCTTCCAGGGCGTACCTTTTTGTCATTGAATTAATCTGGTTATCTTTTCCTCATTATTGCTTCCTTCAGAACGATGCCAGGCTATTCAGCAGCACGGACAGCCGGGCTCCGCTCGGCATGTTCGACGAATTGGAAGCAACCGGAGCCGACCTGGACGAGGAGAACAAGAGGGGTAACTGGACGGGCAAGTTCGACTTCCTGCTTTCTCTTCTAGGATATTCCGTCGGCTTGGGGAATGTTTGGAGATTTCCATATTTGGCCTACAGCAATGGCGGCGGTGAGTAACTGCTTGTTTGAAGATTTCAAACAAGAAACGCCATTGGCTTCAAATAGACAAGGCGACACTCATAACAACGAGTTTTTGGTGACGACTAGTCAGCAATTATGCCAAGTTTCAGCATTTTGCGGTGCACCATCCTGAGAATATCTTAGTTCTTTAGCGCTCGCTTCCTCCGTCACATCCCGAGGATATCAGGACCGAGCGCTCGCTCCTTTTATCGAACGAAGTATGCGGTGACGGACGGAGCGAACATTAAGAATGATTACTTCAGGATGGTGTGTGCACGGATGACGGGACGCTTGAGATACCGCCCCATCACCATACAACAAGTTGATTGGGCTCAGCTGCTCGCCAATCGATCGATCGCACCTCAGGCGAAATGAGTTTCGTAATATGATCTGACAACCGAAGCGGTGGAAAGAAATGTCATCCGTGCTGGGAAAACATGAGTGTGTCTCGGAGCCCGTACACCCGGTGTAGAATCAAAGCCGACGGTCACTCTTGCCCTTCGACTAGGCTCCCGTCAGCGAGGGGAGGAGCCTAGCAATAAAGGAAACACTAATGGACATGACGACACTACAGTCAGGGCGTGGTGTTCCATGTCGAACCACCCGCCCAGACTGCTTCAAAACACTGGGAAGGGAGATATAATTTATCTTCTCAACAAACGATAGAAAAAATAGAATAAACAAAAATGAAATAAAAAAAACCAAAAAATAAAAAAATACCAGGAGAGACTCGAACCCGGGACCTTTATAATGAACCACTGCACAAGCTTTTCGGAGAACCTTGTCGTCTTGCCTCTACCTTTGCTTTACATCGTGCAACAACTCTCTGCGAGCAACTCCTCCTCCGGGACCATCATGTGATAATTATCTCCTCCGAACATGCACTGGAGAAGGTCAAAGTGAAATCCACTTACTTCTATAATTCGAAATAATGAGGTTTTCTGGAGGGGGTGGTAAATTGACGGCACAAACGCAAGTTAGGAAATCCTGTTTTGTTTGGTAAAGAGGCTCATCGTGTAGCCGTGGTTTCATAAAATCTGATTCTACATCATCATCTAATAGAAAGAGAAGGCGATCCTGTTCAAGACCCTTATCTTGGCCTAACAAGCTTTCATCAATCATATTTGTGTTTGGGTTGATAGAAAATCGACCTCGTGAGAGTCTAGTAGAAATCCGTCGCTGTCGCCCTAAAATAGAACTGAAAAAGGATCCCCAATTGTCTTGCTAGTAGTTTGGCGCCAATTCTTACACGCACTAGTGACGCCTATTGGTCATCTTCTCAGAATCGCGTGATCGAAGCAGTTTTGGAGCGCGGGTAACAGCTAAAGCAGTTCGAAACTGCTGTGGGGGTAAAATGGTGTCACTCTCCGAGTCTAGTTAGTGGATTTACATTCTTAAATGTAATTAAATCATATAAATCTGTTCGTCTTGACCAGGTGCCTTCCTCATCCCATTCCTCCTCATGTTACTGCTGGTCGGAATGCCGCTGATGTTCATGGAATTGGCCTTCGGACAATACGCTAGCCTCGGTCCCATAGCGATATTTCAGAAATTTTGTCCTCTCTTCTCTGGTAAGTCTGTCATTGTATATGTATAATGGTATAGGCCGGTTAACATCTGCCAGTGTTTCAGTGTGTCAGTGTTTCCCCTTTGTTTCCGAAACGCTGGTTGATGGATCGATTCACAGCCTTTGCGACACTCGGGTTCTCAGTTCAACAGTCGATGTACTAGGGTTCGCACAAAACACAAAGTATACGGTAACCTATCTTCCTTTCAGGCCTGGGTTATGGCATGGTGATAATCTCCGCCATTGTGGCCCTGTATTACAACATGATCATCGCTTGGACATTGTTCTATATGTTCGCCTCCTGGACCAGCGTCTTGCCATGGGAAAGCTGTGGATCGGAATGGAGCACATTGGGTAGGATTTTCTATACCAAAAGCAACCGATTGACGTAAGGCCAATTTCGGGTCACCGCCGTCTCTCTCTGCTTATAGAAAAAGGCGTTCTCACATCATTTTATTTTCAGACTGTTATTCCTATAAGGACGCCGATTCTTGCCAAGAGATGTACAATCACACAGGAATATATTACAACAGGACTTGTTACAATGAGACTATGGCTTCCACCTATGGTATCCACGACCTCGTCACCAATATGACCAAAAGGCCACCCGCTGAAGAATATTTTGAGTAAGTTGAGGCAACGTTCTTTGTCGTCGTGGACATGGTGGACGCGCAATGGCAGGTGAGGGCCTAGCTCTCTGGCGTCTCTGATGGAAGTTCCTTGACCTAACGGCTTCACCACATGGTCAAGTCATTGCCGACAACAAAAAAACCCAAACCATTTCGATGGCGTATCGCCTGGTGTTCGTGATAGCCTTCAGTCTATACTTCTGATCCAAATCCTTTGCACCAATGATCGTCTCGACGACTGCGGATTTGATTTCAATCGATGATGTCTTATTTTCAGGAATTACGTCTTGTCCGTGTCAGCCGGGATGCATGAGATGGGAGGGATTAGATGGCAGTTGGCACTCTGCCTCCTCCTCGCCTGGATTATTGTTTTTCTGTGTCTGAGCAAAGGCGTCCAGTCATCGGGAAAGGTTAGACATTAGACCTATACAATCATGTATTTTAAAAGTCCGCATGGATTGTCGGCTTTTTTTCATTTTGTTGCCCAGTCTCGTGATGGTTCATCGTATTTCCTAACACCTGGCTCTCCCTCCCCCTTGATCTCATGGTAGGCCTAGAATGCAAACTGAAGACAGATCCCCTATTCTGTCGTGGTATTACAGAAGTTCAGTCTCCTCCGGGCATCTTATCACCATTGTAGTGTTTTCGCAAAGACCCCGAAACGCCAACGCGAACGTCTTTGCTTTTGTTCGGTGCTCTCTTCGTGGCATCGAATAATCTGGGTTGGGCGTTCGCGTTGGCGTTTCGGGGGCTTTGCAAAAACTCCATAATACTGCCATAATGCGTGCAAATGGCTTCCTGCTCCTTTGGACAATTCGGGTAACTTGGGGTAACTTTTTTCCAGGTTGTGTACTTTACGGCACTATTTCCCTACGTGGTGCTGGTGATCCTGTTCTTCCGTGGGGTGACCTTACCTGGGGCCCTGAATGGCATCATCTATTACCTTACGCCGGATTTCTCGAGGCTTTCTAAAGCTAAGGTACGTCCTCATGAAGTTGAATTCGAATTTAAAAGCTTTGAGTAAAAAGCTCTTCTCATTGTAGCGCGAACCCTCGATGGTTCAAGATGGTCACTACGCTCCTGTTACCCTAGTACTTGGCTTCGCACCTTTGCTAAATGTATATAACGCTTTCCCTCCCCTGCAGGTGTGGGGCGACGCTGCTGTTCAAATCTTCTTCTCCTTGTCTCCAGCCTGGGGTGGTCTCATTACTCTCGCTAGTTATAACAAATACCACAACAACTGCTTCAAGTAAGTTAAAAGATCGTCCTTCTGCTAACATATAGAAGATGCTGAGCACTGCTGTTCGGTTCCGAAGTCGAAAACTTGGTGCGCACTATTGGACGCTTCAGAAATGAATTCTGACCTATTGACGCCATACTGATGTTTTCCCGGTGAAAAAGAAATTTCTACCAATGAGTGCGGGCCACATTTGGCCAATCTCTGCGCTGTTTGTCGGCCGTGGTAACATCACTTTCTGCTTGGAGGTGATGTGGAAATTGTGCCCCTGTGTGCAACTTATCTTGCTTTCATTCAGATCGCAGGTACTATTACCGGTATATCATTCTTTCTTTACGCCGTGACGCAAAACTGATGACAGTCGCCTACAGTTTCTTACAAACACGTCGTGTGATGCTGTGTTACTTTTTTTGCAGAGATACCTTGGTTGTGTCCCTCAGTAACATATCCACCAGTATATTTGCCGGGTTTGTGATATTTTCCATCGTTGGATACCTGGCTCAGGAGTTGAAGAAGGACGTCGGCGATGTGGTTGATCAAGGTGAGATGATTTCATGCTCTTAAAAGGTNNNAAAGCTAAGGTACGTCCTCATGAAGTTGAATTCGAATTTAAAAGCTTTTGAGTAAAAAGCTCCCCTCATTGTGTTCCGACGGCGTAGCCGGGCGCGAACCCTCGATGGTTCAAGATAGTCACTACGCTCCTGTTACCCTAGTACTTGGCTTCGCACCTTTGCTAAATGTATATAACGCTTTCCCTCCCCTGCAGGTGTGGGGCGACGCTGCTGTTCAAATCTTCTTCTCCTTGTCTCCAGCCTGGGGTGGTCTCATTACTCTTGCTAGTTATAACAAATACCACAACAACTGCTTCAAGTAAGTTAAAAGATCGTCCTTCTGCTAACGATAGAATAGATGCTGAGCACTGCTGTTCGGTTCCGAAGTCGAAAACTTGGTGCGCACTATTGGACGCTTCAGAAATGAATTCTGACCAATTTGACGCCATACTGATGTTTACCCGGTGAAAAAGAAATTTCTACCAATGAGTGCGGGCCACATTTGGCCAATCACTGCTCTGTTTGTCGGCCGTGGCTGACATCACTGTCTGCTTGGAGGTGAAGTGGAAATTGTGCCCCTGTGTGCAACTTATCTTGCTTACACTTCATTGATCGAAGGTACATGTATGTCATTCTTTCTTTACGTGACGCAAAACTGATGACAGTCACCTAGTTTCTTACAAACATGCCGTGTCATGCTGTGTTTTTTTGCAGAGATACCTTGGTTGTGTCCCTCAGTAACATATCCACCAGTATATTTGCCGGGTTTGTGATATTTTCCATCGTTGGATACCTGGCTCAGGAGTTGAAGAAGGACGTCGGCGATGTGGTTGATCAAGGTGAGAGGATTTCATGCTCTTAAAAGGTGATATTCTGGTTGGGGAATTTTACCTTGGGGATTTTTTGCTTTATACACTCTTAGCCGAAAAGGTTCTTTGGTGCCACACCAAGAGAACCTTCTGATTTAAGAACCCTCGGGTTGTTTAAGAACCTTTAGAGGTTCCAGATAGAACCTTTCCCTCAGAAAAGGGTTCTAACTGGAACCTATATGGGTTCTTTGGCGACAGAAAGGTTCTATATGGAACCCTTTCGGGTTCTTTACAGAAGGTTGTAGGGGTTCCTCTGGTGTGGCACAAAGAACCCCTAAAGAACCTTTTTGGCTAAGAGTAGTTATACATTCGTAAAAAAGACATTTATAGGTAAACCGTACTACAATACATGATTTACGACCTCATCCCCCTTTACGTTTTATCACAGGTGCTGGTTTGGCCTTCATTGTGTACCCCGAGGTTGTGACCAGACTACCCATTTCTCCGCTATGGGCCTTCTTGTTTTTCTTCATGTTGTTAACGCTTGGCTTGGATAGTCAGGTCAGTGAGCAACACGTGGAAATCTCGTCCCCAGGCGTTGCTAGCCCTTTATTCCCGTGTTATTTCATTTGAAATATGGTTGAGTCAATGAATCTACGTTAAATAAATAAAAATAAATAAAATACGGTTGCCGTTTTTCAGTTTGCCTTGCTCGAAACCGTTACCACCGCGGCACTGGATCGCTTCCCCAAGTGGAGAAAAAGGAAGGTATTTGTTGTGCTTGGAATGAGCTGTATCGGATATGTTGGAGGACTTATTATATGCACTAACGTGAGTTATTGTCCAAAACAAGAAATGAATGCTTTTAGTTCCTTTTTGCTTTAAGCAAGGTTCATTGGCACACGGATTTTGTCCGATTCAGGTCCGTAAAAATAGATCAATGGACTTTTTCGTTGTCGTATCCGGAAAACTAGGGGCAAACGGACTGAAAACGGACCGGATCCGTGCGCCAATGAACCTTGCTTTAGGCCTATCGGCCTAGAATAGAATTAGAAGACAATCTGGTGTATTGCCATTTCGCCTGTACCCGTCGTTTCGTCTATTCACCATTCGCCTACACCCATTTGTCAACTCACCATTTCGCCGACATAGCGAATGGGTGTCGGAAACGGGTGTAGGCGAAATGAGATGAACCGACTTGGTAGCCACTTGAGCGGATTTTATTCACAACCACGACGGGTCTGACCAGCAACAGAAAATTCACCTCAGAGCCCTTATGTACTGTACCTCCAAAATCTCGACGTTCTTCGAATGCTTCCTGGTTGCATTTCAGGGAGGTATTTACATGCTGCAACTGATGGATACTTACGCTGCAAGTTGGTCAGTGTTCCTCATCGCCATGTTGGAATCTTTGATCATCGGGTGGGTGTACGGCGCCGAACGATTTCTGGGCGACATCGAAGACATGATAGGCAAAAGGAGTTGGTTCTGGCACAAGTTTTTCGTTGCGTTTTGGCGGTTCCTCAGTCCGGCTACATTGTGCGTAAGTGACAATCAGGTTTTTGGCTTTCCCTGAACAGAAGCCCTCGCCGGAGAAACACAGAAAGAAATCGTTACATCATAATCATACTTGCAGTCCTGTTTTTTTTACAATTCATGTACATGTATATTTTTGATGCAGTTGAGCAAAATACATATTACCAGTCATGGTTTCAAAAATCCACCCTTTTCAATGACATGGTTGACACGTCATTTAATTTCAGTTCTTACTGATTTTCAACTGGATACAGTATAAACCAATAGAATACGGCAACTACGTTTACCCTCTCTGGGCAAATCTGATTGGCTGGTTAATGGCCTTGGCTCCAGTGGTGGCGCTGCCAGTCATGATGGGTGTCAAGATATATTACGGTCCCAAGGATATGAGTTTCTTTAAGGTGAGATCCGGCAGCCTTTTGAACTCCGCTTTGAATCCCAATTTTTATCAAGTGTAATTACAGTACGAACACAAGTTTCGCCACCAGAGGGCCTTGCGCGAGGTTTCGACAGTGATGGCCATGTTAATTCGGAATATTGCATATGCATTTGCTGTATGACTATATTTAAGAGATCACACGCTAACGATAACGTTTACGTCAACGCTCTTTCTTGCATGTGTTTCATGTACAAAAAATATTGTTGAAAACGTAAATATTATCGTTAGCGTGTGGTCTCTTAAACTCCCTATTATACCGGGGTGCCCATACGTTTTCTGCACTGGCATCATTACCTACATGCAGTATTATATATATCGTTTCAGAAAATCCGACATTTGCTGAAGCCCTCTGATGACTGGGGTCCTGCCCATAAGGTGGCGCAGTACGAAGAATGCCAGAACAACGTGGAAGCCACCCACCATAATTTGGAAGCCAAACTCTCAGGAAATACCTTTGAGAACCCATCGTTTAATATTGTGTATACCTTCGAAACTACCATGTAGTCACTCGTAATGAGTAGGCCTACTAATAAGGTACTGGGTTAGGGTTTATGTGTCATCTGAGCTAAAGTTTGGGGACTGGCGTTATCTAGAAGTTGAACAACCAGACTGTGTGGTTTGTCCTCGGACGGTTAGGTAAACGTTACTTTGATAGATGGCAGCATAATGTATCATTAGGAATAGGAGGGACTATACTCTGAAGTATTGTCGATTATAACGTTATCCGTCAGGCATGAACCAAATAGAACTCCCCAAGGGCCTAATCTTCTATGGAAAGTCGTCATTTTTTGAAGTTCCTATTAGACTATTAACGTACTGGAAATAAAACCTGTACACCACATGTAAATATTGCGTATTCCAATGCATCCTCCCACAGCAGGGCTGCGGTTTCGTTCCTCTTCATCACTCTGAGTGGATGAAGAGCAGCGAGGTAAAAACCCCTGTGGTGGGACTTGAGGATGTTTTAAAGGTTGAACGTTGTGAATTTTTCTGTAAATAGGCCTATGAATCATGAGACGAACTTCAGTTTTGCATATTGAGTTGATATGTTGCGTTATGGGATATCTCAACGGAACATAATAAATAAGTGATGAGTACCTCTCTGTAGTTTGCTGGTGTGGCAGGAGTGATATTCCAATAGGGGCCAATGTCCTGTGTGTCATCTTGAACTACGAACCCTTGATGGTTCAAGATGTGGTGTGTAGCCTAATATGTAGGTCTGTTGTGCTAAATAGTTCTTGGGTGTATTTTTAATGATCCCTGCTCGACATTATAGAGTTTTCGCAAAGCCCCCGAAACGCCAACGGGACCGTCCATCCTTTTGTTCGGTGCTCTCTTCGTGGCATCGAACAATAGGTTTGGCGTTTCGGGGTCTTTGCGAAAACTCCCTATTCCCTCTCTGACAGCTCTCCAGTGGCCCGTGCACGGGTGTATTCCAGGGGCATCATATTCCCTCTCTGACAGCTCTCCAGTGGCCCGTGCACGGGTGTATTCCAGGGGCATCATATTCCCTCTCTGACAGCTCTCCAGTGGCCCGTGAACGGGTGTATTCCAGGAGCATCATTTCTGTCACACTTCAAATGCTTCTCCGATTTTTTTCGTATTTGCTGTGATAAACAGGACAGAAGCTTCGTCTTCATTGTCGTCTGTGTTAGCCCTTTCGGCAGCTATAGTCTGTGTGCGCTCGAGAGCATAGCTGTTAGGTACCGGCAAAGAAACATGACTGCATTATGATAGGCCTATACTCAGATGTTAGTTTCTCAGTCGGGTATGGCAAGCCAAACGCGCTTTCGTCTTTTTTTTGTTCCTTAGATCTACCGCCTTTCCTGTGTTTGCAACAAGGTTGAAAATGGCGTTGGCCCGTTTGTGGTACATGTAATTGGAAATCAATTTTTGGGAGTAAATAAATCAAATTTTAGGCCGGGCGGGATACCGTATCTATGTACAATATTGGGAAAAAATGTACAATATCAGTAATTAAAGGAATGAGATGGAATTAATTGTTTGTATTTTCTTCTGTTTTCGTCACCGTGAGAATATCAGAGGTTCTTAGTGCTCGGCGCGGAGGGAGCTAGCATTCACGACCTCACGATGATTTTAGAGGGCCACTTCGATCTCCCGTTGCTTCTCTGCGCACGACACAAACTTGGTACGGTGGTAAAGCTCAGGTTATGCTACACCATGACAGCATCCGCTAGTCACTGGTTATGTAATCACTTTGGAGACAATAGCAACTCCATTAAAGCGGGTGATCCAATGTTGCTATTTTGGCTTGAGACGGGGTTGCGTCCCCTCGCGGTTACCTTATATGGCAATCGGAAGTCCTATAAAGGGCGGCGCACACGAGCGACAATTTTGACCGATTTGTCGGCCGACTTGGCTTCCGACCGCCAAAGCGACAAGATTTGGCGCTTCTGATTGGCTGATGTCTAGTCGCACCACCAGTCTCGTCGGCGGTCGCCCAGATTTAGTCGCTCGTGTGCGCCACCCTTAAGGGAACGCAATACAACTCCGTCTCAAGCCAAAATCGCAACTTTTACAGTGAATCACCCGCTTCACCAACTCTGGGAGGTCAAACTTTTTGAAGCCATCAGTAGTTTGGTGTCAAATCTTCCACGCAACTTAAACGTTCTTGCTTCTTATCACCAAAATGATACTGAGTATCAGTTCAGATGGAATTTTTTTCCAATTAATCTGATTATTATAAAGGAAAACAACATTCTTATGTAAAGAAAAAGTGATAGGGGCCTATCTTTGTCAATTAGCTCGATAGATATACATGTTGCTCGATATAGGATGGCCAACATGAAACAATGTATCTGCAATGATTCGTAGCTACCTCTGCTAATAGCTCAGGTGGCAGCACAGGTCTGTTGGTGTGTTTTGGTGGCGAACTTCAGTCCATGTTTCCTGACGATGTCACCTTACAACTTCTCAACTTTTAGACAATGTATGAATAAATTAACCCTTTGTCATCGAACAGCAATAAAACACAAGTTATCAGAGCACAAAATGTTAGGAATCGTTCTTGGCAATAAAGTAGCGTGTTCGGAAAGCTTCCTCGGGGAGGCTCGGGGAAGCGGGAGAGCGTTCGGTAAGGTATTTGGCAGGCTGCCAAGGCTTCCTCGAGCCTGGCCGAAGTGAGCGACTCGCCGAGTCGCTCACTTGGGGAAACACCCGGCATGCATTTCGTTTTCTTTCCAATCCGACATGCTGATTGGCTAAACGTGGAACATTTCACGCCTGCAACCCACAGTAGTACCTTTCCCCGAGGAAGGGCAAATATCGTTCGGAAATTCGCCTTCACTGGGCATGCTCACATTCCCCGAAGCTCGGGGAAGAAATTTCCTCGGGGAAGCTTTCCGAACACGGCCAAGGTTCTTTTGGGTTTTTAAAAAACATTCTATCCCCGTCACACCGGTATACGGAACACCAGCCTGGGAATATGGCTGTGCATTGTTTTGGGGACACCCTGTACCTATAGCCTATTGTTCGACATTACTTGTTGATATGAGCCGAAGTGACGTCACGAATAATATTATTACTTCACCTTGACCGACTTGTCAGTGAGACAGAGGTAAACATCGATATTTCTTGATCTAAAGTACAGTAAGCAACCATCTCATGATTTTTTGGTGAGTTGAATTCGTTTATTATTCATTCGGTCGGTTTTTGGTGGATTTTGGGCTATTTTAGCCTTTGGAAAGGCAGGTGTTTGTTGTGGTTTGTCATGACCTGATTTCGCCTGATATTCAGGCCATACAGACCGACGGCACACATCCAAGCGCTCGCCGAGTACAGCCCAGGCGCCATGTACTATGTACACATGTAGGCCCACACGACGTCATTACCTGATTACGCAGACTGGTGGTGTGCTACAATGTATATGGTTAGATTCTCGGCATTTTCGTCACTCGTAGCTTGGAGGAATTAGTTCCGAGCAAGTGGGCCTTTTTTGGTAGGCCTAGGCTAGGCCTAGGTGTATGTAGATAGATGGATAGGCTAGGCCTACAGTGACCTGGCCACGTCCGATCACCAGATCTCGACCCATGTTCCCGAAGCCGTCGTAATGTTAACGATATCGTTACGCTATGCATTTTTCCAGTTTTAACGACATCGTTAACCTAACGACAGCTTCGGGAACATGGGCCCAGGGGCCGGTTGCACAAAACTCATGTTAGCGCTAACATGGTGTTAGCGCTAACTTTTATGTTAGATGACGTCAAAATACATTGTCATTTTACGTCATTTAACATGATGTTAGCGCTAACATCATGTTAGCGCTAACATGAGTTTTGTGCAACCCAGCCCTGGCCTCTCCCTTTGCACTTCAAATATGGCCGCCAGTCGTCCATCTTTAAAAATGTACTTTGGCTCATATAAATTCAAATTCAAATTCAATTCATGAACAATACCACAAAGAAAGTTCTGCACGACAAATTTCAATTTGATTGGTTGCCCGAAGTCATCTTCGGTGAAATCCGATGAAGAGCGGAAATTATGGAGGATTATTTTGCACTTACAGAATTCAAATGTTGCAAATACAAATGCAAAATTATTTTTATAGTTGCAAAATTATTTGTGCCATTTTGGTTCCCGAAGCCACCGCTAGGGCTAGAAGGCTTCGGCTCTGGCTGCCATTTTTAGCTCACCGTGGTGAGCTTATACAATGGTTGTGCGTCCGTCGTCCGTCGTCGTCCGTCGTCGTCCGTCGTCGTCGTCGTCGTTGTCCGTTAGCAGGGCACGTTTCGTAACCGCCAGAGCTATTGATCTGAAACTTGGTACATATATACCCCTAGGTCAGATGACCCATGACACCAAGTTTCGGTCCGATTCGACTCTTAGCTTGGCCACCAGGTGGCGGAAACCGAAAACACAAAAAGTGCAATAACTCCTGAACTAATGACTAGATCTTCTCCAAATTTTTATCATAGGTGTATCTAATAAGGATACATAACATATATAACGGGTTTTTGATTTGACCTACTTTTCAAGGTCACAGAGGTCAAAGTTCGACAAAAGTGACGAACCTGCCACAGTTTGTCATTATTTCA
>NMRB01000231.1:359065-380871 GCA_002633025.1 Notospermus geniculatus | reverse complement strand
GGTACCGGTATTTTGATGGCAATGCAGTTCAAATGCCTAGGCCTAGGCCTACACTTGAACATGCAGGTCATCTGTTCTTCTGGGACATTAACCCTAACCAAGTTTCGGTCCGAATCGATTCTTAGCTTGGCTCCAGGTGGCCAAAAACAAGTCCTGCAACTTGGGAATGACTTGCCCCAGATGTTCGCTCATCCTCTCTCTGTCTTCACTATGTCACCGAGTGAGCACATGGTCCATGGACCATTTCATTGTTGCTGACGTCATTGTAACGGTCCATTTTCTGGTAAAATTTCATTATCCTCCGGTGTACAAAACGGCGATGATTTTGACCTTTTGTTACAGATCTGCAACACATACACTACAAACATTCTCATCAATAAATCTCCTCGGTGTTGCCATTCCACGCGATTTGGCGTGTTTGATTACATTAGCACCCACGTGGTTATTCTAAAAATATCCCGTGATGTCAACATAATCTCTAACTCCACAGGGGCTTGAATCAACAAATGGTGAAAAAGGGTTAAAATATGTTGAGGTACTGTTGGCCTAAACTGTGAAATTTTCGCAGTCATGGGCCGAAACGCGAATTTAAACAACAGTACGAAAATACAAAGCCTTATGCATTTTCCATTGAATTATGAAGGTAAACGCGGAAATTAGTCTTCGCAGTTTTCAAAAATGATAAATTCGCTAACTTTTAGCGTCGTGAAAATTTCACAGTTTACAGTATTACCAACACCCCACAAGTGGGTGCAGAACGAAGTCACTTCATTCCACCCATGTGGGTGTGGTGGTACACCCTCTGTGGTAATAATATCCCGACACATTTTAACCCTTCTTCACCATTTGATTCAAGCCCCTGTGTCTAACTCATGAAATAATTTAATAGGTTCAGAAATAATTTTAACAATAAAAACCCAAATAATAAGGCAACTGCCAAATTGATAAGGCAATTGCAAAATTTATTATATAACTTATAATTATTGATAATGTGACAGTATCTGCGCGTCATAGTCACCCAGGTGTGAGCACATCACATCTGACACCATAATCATCCCTTCATATTTTGACTTATTTCTTCTACAGGATAATGTGAGCCACAATGCCGACAGGAGCTATACCTTTTCCGTTCGGAAAGTGTCGCATATGTAACGACAAAGCAACTGGTGTTCATTATGGTGTCGCCACGTGCGAGGGATGCAAGGTGAGTCTGACATTGATCAAATAAAAAAGATCAGCATATCTCTTTTCTGAATGGGGTCTCTTTAACCAAATGGAAAATGCATAGAAGTACCATTAGCTTAAAGTCACTTAAATGCAACAGGCTCAAGGTCTTGATTCTTTGAAGTGTGTATCAGGCAAGCATTTTGGGGACCTTAGACCTCTACCTGCACTTTCCTGACACTTTGAAAATACAAGTACCATAGAATTCAACAGAGGGGCTTACGGTAAGTAAAAGGTGTTTGACAGATTTTCACGGTTGCATGGCTGTGGACCGAGCTTGGCCTAACCCTGGTACTGACTATTGGGCATGACCATGACTTTAACCTAAATATATTTCAAAAAGTTTTGGGACTTGACCCACACTCTGTAGGACATGTTGAGAATTAAATTCATGTTCAGATTGCGGAGTGATGAATAGAAAATAAATATGGCTGGTGATAGAATGAATTGTGCATCTCAATGATCCTCAAATTTTGGTCATGAGGGGGTAAAGCCATTTCAATGAAAGTTAAGGGTTAACACCACTCTCCAGGGCCTTCGTGTCACTGTGGTGGATTGCCCTTTCTTATGCTTTCTTGTCATTGTTTTACTCTTAATCTGTTTTACCATTTTACTTTTACTGTCAGTTCTACTACTTCTTATCTTCTCCTTTTATATCTCTCTTACATGTATATAATCAAAAATAGATAAAGACCAAAAATGTACCACTCTCAACGTTGAAAAGCATAAAATTGGCAGCTATCTCCCTAAAAACTTGGACGATCTGAGAGTTACTGCACCAAGTCAAAGAATTAGACACTGGCTACAAGCAGTATAAAATTCAATCAAATCCATCCACTGGTTTCAGAGATATCAATCTTTAAATAGATGACTATACCTCAGACTGGCATGGACCAGCACGTTGAGTTCATTTTTTTAAATATAGGTGGCGCAGGACCCTTTAATTGCTAATTACTCATTAGGGAATGCATGGATTTGCAAACAAAGTTGTGATTAGTATTCCTTGTGCCCCTGCCTATATTTTGGTGCCAAAAGTTTTTAGATTTTTGCAACTTTTTTGATCATGCGCCACCTATTATTTAAAAAAATAACTAAAACCCTTGGGCTGGGCCGGTTTCAGAGTGGTATATTTTTGGTCTTTATCTATTTTTGATATAATCTATGTTAAGTGCTTTGGGGCTTGTTTCTTACATTGTATAAAGCACTATAATATATGGTAAATTAAATTAAATTAAGGGTTAACGCTTGTATAATTCCAACTTTGCAGGGGTTCTTTAAGAGGAGCATCAGCAAGGCCGACAAATACCGCTGCTTCTTTGGAGGAAACTGCAATCTGACACCAAAGAACAGGAATCGGTGTAAATCATGTCGGTTCAAGCGCTGCATGAAGGTTGGCATGGCTCTGGATGGTTCGTATCATCAATATATTCTGGTAGCTTTCAACAAGAATGTTAGTTGATTTGCATGTTTTACCTTCGTTGTTCATTTCAAAACACAGTTGGCTTTTGATGCGACTTGCTGCAACTGGGCCCATATTCATAAAACTACTTAAGTCTAAGTGTGACATTTATTCTTTGTTCAACACAAAAGTGAGTATCGCACTTTGACATTTACACTTCTGGTAGCTCGACTTGAAAGTGCCAGCCTGAAGAAGACCCCGGTTGGGGTCGAAAATTTGCTAAGATTCTGGAAATTGACTTCCTGTTTATCATCATTTTGTGTGTCAATTTTTGTGCTTTCTCTTTCTTTGGACACTTTGATTTAAGTATGAATATGGACCCTGACCAGCAGCATGAAAAGTGCTCACAGATTAGTAAGCACCAAGTGCTTACAGTTATTATAAAACCACGTTGTATCCTCAGTCTTTTCTAGAGTTTCAGATTGTAAAGTTCCACTTGAAAAAGACCCCGGTTGGGGTCGAAAATTCGTGAATTCTGGAGATTGACCTCTTGCTTATTATCATTTTGTGTGTCAATTTTGTGCTATTCTGTATCTTGGACGTTGTATTCTCAAATGCTTCAAAGTAAAAAGAGGATTTCAGAAATATGATATCGCCCTCGCAAAGCCTTGGGCGACATACTATTTCTTTCGGCCAGAAAAGCACATATAGCCCTCAATATTTATTATATGTTACGTGTATCTATGGAAACTACAAGTGCACAATCTTACACTCTCTGATAGAGTGTTGACGACGTGTACCTCTAGATCTGATATGAGTGTGTTTATGTCTATGTTAGTGGTGTTGCCATGGAAACTGTAAATGGCATTACATCAGAATTTGCAAGAAATCTCTTCATACTGTACTACGACTTGAAGTGCTTATGATATCTACTCATGACTACGTATTTGAAAAAAATTGGTTGAAATAAAAACACCTGCGGAGGAAAAGTGTAGGATGTTCATTGTCAAATTCCACTGTCTTTTCCTTGTCTTCTCTCTCTTGCACATTTTTTATCATTTTCTTTCAGCTGTAAAAATGGGCAGGATTCCAAAAGTAGAAAAGGAACGAGCATTGGAAGTGGTGAGAGAAAAATCTGGAGAAGAACCCAGTGAAACAAATGGTGATCATGATGGATCTGGCTCCAGAAAAACACCAAGTACAAGTTCTGGGTTCTGTAGTGACGCAGGAGAAGATGGTGGCCCTAAGGACCAAGAAGCCACCCTACGGTTAAAAGCATTTCATAAGGCAAATGATGAGGCTGAATCTAATCGAGGTCTTTTCCCGTTGTATCCACAGCAGGAAAGTGGACACGGTCCCCCTTTCCCTGAACAGGGGACAAGACAACATGTTGACGTTTCAAGTTCTGTGAAAATGGAAGAGATGGGGCACAATATGCCATATTCAAGTTCAAGGCAAGTGTTCGGAAAATTTTCTGAGCCCCAGGTGGCAGAAAATGGCAGGAAGGCATTGGCTCCGGTTCCAGTGGACCACTCAACTGCGGCGCATGTCCAGGGCAGGAATTCAAATGGGCATGTTAATGCTGTTGCTCCACGTCCACAGGTCCAGGGCCCAGTACAGAATGAGACCAGAGACAGGGAACTGCTTAAGCATGAAGCAGGAACTAATGGACTGGGAGTAGGGTCGCATCAGAGGGGCGCTATCTGTGCGTGGCCTAATTCATCAAATGGATCAAGAAGTGGAGAATCTGCTCTAAAGAATACCTCAAATGCTACAAACGGCAGGAAAGAATCTGGTCTTAGGAGCCCGGGGTTGACACCAGCATCGGTGTACAGCTCAACTGTCATCAAACAGTTATTCACACACGCGCTTGAAAATATTTGCCAAGATGGCGAGAAGGTGCAACTGATGGAAAAATTCTTACAAACACATATTGGTACTAGGAAAGGTGACACCAGGCAGACAACTTCCTCAGATGCCACTGCTCCGCTAACATCATCTGGTGCAAAAGAACGTCTCCCAGATATATTGAACACAGGTGCTAACCACTCCCATGTGGTGAAAATGCACGACTCTGGTGGCCGAAAACGGAAGGCACAAAATGATGGGGACGTGGGGCCTAACCAGAAATCAGTCCGGCACAGTGATTTGGCATCGTATATGAATTGTACTCCGGATCCTAGGCACGGGACTGTTGCACCTGACCAACCTCATTCAATAGGATCTTATGGCATGCACAAACTACCTCCAATTTTGCCCCAGCAGTCGGCTGCAATGAGGGCAGTGCCGTTGCGACCGGGGCAGGTTTCAATCCCATCCAGCCTGGGAAATACTTCCCAAGACTTCTCTGAAACATCACATCCACATCTGCCCTTGGAACCAGAGCATGACTGGTACGGGTCTTGGAGTGACTCGCTTTTCGAGGAAGGCGATATGGGAATAAATCAGAGACAGGCCGCTAAAGGTGTGAACTTTCCAGCACAGTTGCCAAGCACTTGTCAAGAGGTTCGAATCAAACAGGAACATCAAAATGATTCGTGTAACTCCTCCAACTGTTTTGCAAGCAATAATTTACAGTACCCAGCCTCCAGTGATACAAATGTTGTTTATGGCCAGGTTCAGAACAACCCATTGCAAAGGCATGAAGACAATTTTGCAGACAACACATGTGGGAGTAAGACTTGGTGTGATGGTAGTTCCAGCAACACAAAGTCGGATTATTCTGAGAGTGAGATTCGTAGTATTGCCGAAACTATTTTCTCCAACTTTGCTTCTTCAAGCCAGGTTGCCGAGGTTTTGCCGAATGACAAGAGCCCAAAACTGCCTCCAAATGACAATGATTGCTTCCCACTCGATGACATCAAGATGGAAGTCATCGATTATGACAGCCTGAAGGATGCGGAATTAGTTCAAATTTTAGAAAAAGCCTACTCATCAATTGAAGTGTTGTCGCTGAGTATGATAAAGAAACTCCATGATGGTGTAAAAAATGGAACATATTTGGTGAGTGTTCACTGTTCTTAAAGGCACTCTATAGGCAGCTATATTTGGCTCATATCAGTGTGGTCACTTCCTCACAGGTGGCGCTAGCAACTGACAACCTACAGATTTTGTCTCAAATATGACCTGTCACCACAAAACAAGTACTATGTCGCTCGGAAGTTGGCAGGTTGGGACCAACGTTTTGTCAATTTCAGTAGGTCTGTAGGCGTATTGTCTGTCTTTTGTAAAATCTACGTGATTACTTTCTTCCTTTATCTGACATGGAGTTATTTTGGTTCATCCTGGTTCACATCATGTGCGACTTACTACCTGATTTGATGTGATGGGTCACAAATGTTGATGTGTAGTGTGTTTTACTGGCAATACATGTCAGAGTTAGACTCTCATGCCAACCAGTCAGTTTAATAAGCACATCAGAATGCCAGTGAGTTGGCTGCCTGTTTTAGCAACCAGAATTCATGTGTTTTTTATCTGCTGAACCAGATGATTTACGATACCTTTGCTCAGCATTTTATTTACATCTAAATGGTAAATGATTGACTGTTCTATTGAATAAGACTAATACATGTATTCAGTTTGATGTCATGCACATCTGTGGCATCTGTGTGTTCAAATAATTACTGTACCATTATTGTCTGGTTTGCTGCTGTCTGTCAATTCTATGGATACCTGCATTCCACAATATACTGATTCAAATGCCGACTAGTATTCATTATCATCCTGAATTTTTAAAAAAACCATGATATCCAACATGTCAGGGTCAGTGGAGCGGCTTGTCATGAAGGGCACTTCATCCTGAGAATCTCAGGTCATTTGTGGTCGTTCCCTCCCTCGGAACCAAGTGCGAGGAGGGGAGAGGTTGTGAAGACCCTGGGTGCGAGGATGGAGGCACACTGGATCGTACAGAGTTCAAGGTAGCCCCGTTTTTTGGGGCCTAATGCAAGATCCACGTTTTTTTCTTTCAGGATATGACAATTCCTCTAGATTCTCCCAAACCAAAAAGGGGGGACGTACAACACATATGGAATCTGTTATTTCAGAATGTGGAACCTTGTGGTGTGCGAGTTGCCAGTAAGTTTGATATTTTCGTTCCCAGTTCTGTGTTTTGTCATGAATTTGATTTTTCTTTGTCTGTTTGTAGCCATACCCAGAGAATATTTGATTCCTTGTGGTGGAGTATTATGACCTTGGATGGTTAGTAAATAAATTGGGCAATACCCGGTATACATATGTACAGTAAAATCTCTCTATTGAGAAACCTTTGGGACTGACAAAATGCTGTCCATGTTTGAGGGGTGTCCTTATTACACGGGTCTAAAATAAAAAGAGGTGACCCAATATACCGGTATTAAGGGCACCAAAAGTTTGGTGTACCTAAAATCAGAAATCAGTAATCTTGTTATCGATTTCTGCTAATTTACGTATAAGGGGTAGTAAAGTATATGTACATGTATCCCTCCTAGCAGTGGTGTCTGCTATGAAGGGTTCCACTGCATATTTACATGTTGTACTGCAACCCAAGTATGTTCATTAACAAATTTCACTTTATCTTTTCTTCAGATTTTTGCCAGGCCATTCCCGGTTTCTCACAGATTGATGCAGAAGATAAAGACTTATTAGTCACTTCTGCATTCTTTGATCTATGGATGGTGAGTTTCAGGGGCTGTTCAGATGGAACACAAACTAGATCATTTAGGGAGAACAAAGGCAACCTTTATCATGTATACATGTTTTGCGAATTATTGATAGCAGTGTGCTTGGGGGGGGGGGCTTTGTTTGTAATGAAAATTGCTGGGGGGCTTTGTTTGTAATGAAAATTGTTGGATTTCCTTGAATTACCCAGTAATTCATTTTCTCCATGCTACATGTTTTGGTTTCTGGAGTGTGCTGACCCCTATATGTAGTCCATGCTACGTCATAAAGGCAAGCCAAAATGGCGGTCCATGCCTATCCTTGTGGAATAGACAGTAGCGCTGTGGGAGTGGAGCGACAAAGACGGGAACCAGTCCAACTATAAAATACTTCCATCAGTATCATTTTCACACAGATTTGTCACAGTCCACTGTTCTACGAAGGAGAAGTCCACATCCTTTTCCCTCAAGATGACACAAAGAAGTATTGCAGATACTGGATGAAGCAGTTCTTGCCAGAAACTCTAATAAGGAAATTCTTTGAGTTTGCCGACATGTACAATAGCTGTAGCCTGACGGTAGCAGAAGTGGCAATTGTCCTTGCTATCAGGGCAACCTTGCCAGGTAAGGTGATGAGAAAATTTGGGAGGGTAAGCTCAGGGTGAATGGGTGGTATATTCTCAAGGGGGAGCGGATGCCAGTTGCTTGTAAAAGTAGCTGTAACCCAGAGGAATCGGAACCAGTCATTGTTGGTTCAGCTGGGCGGCTTGAGATAGGCCTACATGAGTAGGCCCTTGGAGTCAGGCCAATATATGTGTGGATTAATTGTAACGCCGACAACAGAACAGTGGCTTGGCATACAATGACATGAACGATGGACACACCCGAACCATGGAGGGGTGTACCTCTCCATGGTTCGGGTGTGTTTACAGGCCTACGCTCCGAGCCACGGTTGGTTCGAGCCTGCCCCGGTCCACATTCGGGGAAGATACGCATGTGCAGAAAGCACAACACGGGCGACGTCTTGCACGAAACGGCTGGCTGCGCGAGACTAGACCTGGGACGAGGTGCACGAAACGGCTGCGCGAGACTACACCTGGGACGAGGCTGGGTAACCAGGCGACCACCAGGCGGCGGCGTTGTGTGACGTATACACCAAACCTAAATTAGGCCCGCAAATAATAATTTCACGCTCTGCTTACTCAATTCCACGTCTCAAACTTCAGTCTTTACCGTCTTCATCGTTCCCCATGCGTTCCAGCCTCAAACGCGCCTTAGTCGCAAAGCACAGCCCATTTTTAGTCATTCTCGAAAAATTATTTACATAACCATATCACAGCAGCGTTCCACTTTTGACGTCAGATTGCTTCGCAGGTTGGCCGCATCGCGGCGTTCCGGGAACATGGCGTCCAGTGACGGATTTAGGGGGAGCGCACCCCCTTATGGTAGTACCGGTATATGCTCGGACAATGAATGGCCACGCGGTCATGTGGGAGAACTAGTAGGCCACCATCTTTGTTGGAAAGGTCTATAGTGTCAACAGTATTACATTTGCTAAATCTTTAAATCTTTGAACTTTCAGAGAGGCCAGGACTGAAAGATATCGAACCTGTGAAAAAAATTAACTCTCGTTATTTAAACCTCCTGGTGCAGTCGGTCATCGCCAGTCATCCCAGTGAAGGAGGCAACATCTTAAAAAAACTCTTCATGGCTCTCCCACTTCTTCAAGGTATCAATGAAGAACAAAACAAAGTTATCGGCAACTTCAGAATCGACGACATCCCCTGTCGTGACGATGACCCGGTGGAGTGATTGATTTCCCAGATGGACTATTGCTGCTCACCAAGGTGATTAACTGTACTTGTTCCTGCCATCTTGCCAAAATCCGTGTTTATCATCTGTGCTGCTAGGACAAAGAATGTGCCTTACATGTATATCTATTGATTTTATGAATAAGAATGATGGAATGCCACGTGTATCTTAGGCCCCTAGTACATAGAAGTATACGGTATACGAAAACGCCGTTTAACAAAGGCTTGAAATGGATTCACCACTGTGAAACCATTGTTAACTGACATTTTCGTATACCGTATACTTCTATGTAATCGGGGCCTTGTGGCTGTAAGCAAAAATAGATAAGCGAGCTTATCTGTTTCTGCTGTAAGGTAATACTACTTGTGCAGGAATACCTGTAAAGTGCAGGTATTCACATCCCATGTGTCCTTCCCGTTAGGTCGAGCTGTCAGAGCGGTGCAGTGGAAACAGCGGGGCTGTCACCTCTGAAGTTCCGGTTTCAACTCCTGGTCAGATCGCTGTTCATGTGATAGAGAGGGTGACTCACTTTGCCGCATACATTTTCCTGCTGTACCGGTACATTGAATCTGCCAAAAGTATTGCTCTATTTGATTCAATATTTCAATTTTCATTTACTCCTCTGGATCAGTTCAGCTGCTGAAATATTGCCAAATGTGTGTTTTCATAATCATCATCATTACACGGCATCATAACCTAGTTGGGTTTTTGCCAGAGGTATGGAGTCCACGACAAGCTACAATCCACCCGCTTGGAGTCTTTTACTTGCCCTTGCCCTTTTGAAAACACCCTGGTAGTTCAAGAAGGTAGATAGAAATTTGTAGAAACCTCAGGTGCTACATCAATGATATTTATACCCAGTTCTTCATATTGGCAGAGAATTACATTGCACTGTTAGTATAAAAGTTAAAGGAGTTAGACGCCGAAGTTGTAAACAAGCTGGTTTGTTTACAAATATGGTCGGCAAACTAGTTTTATTCCTTCGTGCAGGTGGCAGCACCCGTGATCGTTAGACTGGTTCCCGGTCCGATGCAACTCACTCACGATATTCACGTCAGTACATATCACCGACAATAGGTGGCAGCACCGCAGGCGTCCGTGGATAGAGAACCAGTGAGTGAGTGTTTACAACTTCGGCGTCTAACTCCTTTAAGTAATAAGTGGAACTTATACGACTTGAAAATTACCGTAAAGGTACGATTTGAATGTTGGCGAAGTGATGCAGATGACTACTGTGGGCCAGCAGTAATCTGTTTTTTCCGGTGAGTGTTTGATTTTGTGTTATTTATTTGAATTGTTATGTACTCTGTTTGGTCTGTTTATTGGTCACAGTTGCTACTCGTTTATTGTCTTACAGCTGGTATTTGATTTTTGAAATGTTTATATGTCACTTACTTATAAATGATGCGAAAAAACTGCAGGCCTAAGTTCATTGCCAAGGCTGATTTCTCAAAAAAATGAATGTACGTGTATGTAAAAAGCTTGAGTGGTTCCTTAGTCACATAGATATTCATTGGAAAGTGAGTGAGTACGGAAGCGGTACTTTCCAGTGAAGACCTTAGTCACATTCAAGATTTGGCAGGTTCATTCATTTCAATGAAATTGCAACTGACGGTGATAGGGTGACATAAAAATCATGGATATTCCCTGGGGCCATGTAAAAAATCCTGGGATTGCATTCCATCAAGTTGAACTGCATGAAGGTTTTAGTGTAATGGTGATCAAGAATCTTTTTTTCATCAGTGGCAGCATCAGACCCAAAAATGTTAGTAAATGTGTTCTGTCCACTGGAGGTGTTTTCTTAGTTGCTGTACCTCACCATAAAGGATTTCCTTTATGTTGTTGTATTTTTTGATAGCAACCAGAGACATTGGTTGTTGATTGTTTTCCAACATCACAAATAGCAACAGTGACGCATTTTGACGCTTGGTTGGCAAAAAAGCTCCTTATATGGGCGTGAAGACAGTATTGGTGAAGACTCCCTGTATAAGGTATATAAAAATGATGTACCCGGTATACAATGTACTTGGATACGTACGTTATTGTTCAGAATGGCCATTCAGAGTATTCATATAGTTTATTTGGCTACAGCTTAATAGTTTGTGATTAAAGCCGACAACACACTTCACCACTTTTGACTACCAAGTGTGTGTGTCTGGGTGGCAGTGAACAATAGTTAGAAGGTAACAGTTGTATTTTGCCTAGCCGATGTTGCTTTTTGACGAGAGGAGTTGCCATCCACAGAATGTGTCAATTATGTTGTTGAGTTCACGGCGGCATGGTAACCATGGTAACTCACCACAAAAGTTGCCGACAGAAAACTGCCTGTGCAAACATTGGACGAAAGTGATGAAGTGTGGTGGAGTCCTGAGGTTTAATATTTTGTTGCTGACTGTACAAAAAAATTGGAGAATATATTCTCTTGATTATGATCTAGTGATAAGAATGATAAGAATTTTGTTGTATGTTACTGTCAAATCATGGATATCTACATGTATGTATTTGTCGGTTGTTGTACACATGTACACATGATTCTATCAAGAGAGGCCTGAAGACATTCCTGTTCACAGGACATTTTGATGGAAAACATGACTAAAGCGGCACCTTTGAACATTGCTCGTATGCAGTGAAAAAGTGCAGTATATCAAATGACTATTATTATTATAACTTGTACTTTTCTCATCAGCAGGTACTGACAACTCAATATTCAAAAAAATGAGTGGAAAGTATGGTCTTCTGTGATAACAGTGTGTGAATTTAGATTATAAATGAATGTTGATCCCATTTTGGTAAAAAGTGTTGACAAATATTGCGTCCATTGTTATTTAGATGAGACAAAACAACTGTCAGATTGTCATCCTTAGCTGTAATTGTTACGTTTGATACTTTCAGAGTTAGAGGTGTGGGCTGGGTTGTTCAAAGCACCATTAATGCTATTATTGCATTCTTGGGGCATATCTTCCCTCCCTAATTAGTGCACTGTAGTATAATACCAATACTTTACTATTCTGTGACTTGAAACTTGTCCTGATCTGTTGTCATGTTGACAATAACGAAGGATTTGTGATGTTTCAAATATGTTGTTCATCAGACGTGTGCACACAGAAATCTGTTTGTTTTCCTGTTGTCATGAAACATGTTCTCATCAATTCAGTTTATCAAATATGGTACCTGCCTCACATTCAGGGACCGGTTGCACAAAAAGTTAAAATCACTGTTAGTTTATCTTGGCGTCAACTTATCCCAAAATGTTAGTTTTGTAAGTTAAAACAAAGTTAAGGATTTAACTGGAAAAGTTAAATTAACAGACTTTTATCTGTTCAACTTTTTGTGCAACCGGCCCCTGGTCCATAATAGCTGTATCATAAGCCTGCTGAATCAAAAATAGAGATTTTAAACACTGCTTTGTGACATCATTTTATGTACTGGAAGTGAAACTGGAAAAGTACCCGGTACATGAAGATTCATTAGATGGATATTTATTGTGAGTGGCGGAGTAGACGTTTGCCTGATAACTTCATTTTATTTGGGGCCAGGGTCATTCACAGTTATTAACATTTCCTTCTGTGCTAACTAATTTGTGCCATAGTGCTTGAGCCAATAAAGGCCACTGCTGAAAGTGATTTTTCTAAAGTTATGTTAACCCTTAGAGCACCGGGTTTTTTCAACTTTTCCTTCTCCCATGACCGGTTTTTTTTTCGGAAAAAAAAAATCCGAAAAAAGAGAAAACAAATTGCCAAAAATGCATGTGTTTTGAAATTTTAAATTGATGACCTTTACCGAGTATACTCGGTAATGGTCCTTAAAAAGAGAATTGTTGCACCAAGTATACTTGGTAACGGCGCTCTAAGGGTTAAAGACCCCCACTGAAAGAAAATTCTGACTGAAATGCCCACGCATAGTCTCCTCTTCCCAATACCTTTTCAACTATCATATTTCATATTATGCTCTTGTTCTTTGGAATTTAACTACCGGTAAATAATTGAATTTAACTGTGATATATATAGGAATGAGCATTTGGAGCGAGAATTTTTCATTACATCTCTTACCCATTTTTACAGCCGCCCTCCCAAAATGCTAAAAAAATTGTTATTAAAAGATGTGCTGTGTGGAAAATTTAACCATAGTATTTAAAATGCATGGTCTTCCTGTACTGCTGTCTGAGTTGTGCGGATTCCACATTTCATTATCTTTCTCTGTAAACTTTATGTCCGGTTGTCTTGTGTTCAGATTACCGGTATGTGTTTATGTTTCAAATGGATTTTACAATAAAAACAATAAATTATTAATATGAAACAGTTGTATTCAGTCATCTGTAAAATATAGTGACATTGGATTCTGGCCGGCACCACTGTTTGTTTTTTGAAATTAAGTCTTCATTTTCATGGTACCGGTATGAATAAAGTCTAGTAAATGCTTTTACTTTAATTTTGTGCAGGGCTCGCCAATGTATTTGTACAGAGCAAATGAAGCAGTCCTACATGTTCAAATTTTTTTACATTCTGAAGAATAATAAAAAAATGTCAAGATACTGAATGATGTAATAATGTCACAGTTACTCTGATAAAAACGCATGAAATTGTGCATTTTCGATAAGTTGCTTACTAATATACAATAAATGTATTAAATTTTGTACTCTTCCATACCATTTTCTGCGCACGGTGGCTGAAGTACCTCCCAATAATATATTCTATCAGGGTTGTTTTATAATGTTTGCTTGATGAAGTGTACACCATGACTTCAATAGCTTATGTTATAATAAGCATGTGTTTTGCACACAAAATGTAATGTGCCTTTAAAAATGGATTTTAACCATGACCAACTATATGTGGAGCACCCATGTTCTGTGTTGCTCAGTTTTGTAATACTTGTTGCATTGATTGGTACGGTATATACAAGTTTGACTGGAATAAAATAATTGGTGGATTATGTTAGATTATGCTCATTTTTCAAATGAAAATGTCCAATCTCAATTCGATTCTTGATTATGACATCCGGAGAATCTCATGTTTGGTCGCCTACCCTTCCCTTCATCGGAAACAAGTGCACAGCGGGGAGGAGTTTGAAGACTGGGTGCGAGGATGGATGTGATTTTATCTGACGTCTATAGCTTAAAATCATTCTAATTCAAAGATTTGCAATCCTGTTGCAGTCTCCAACGCAGAGGTCAGACGGTTTCACCTCACTGGAGCAAACCGAAAACGCGGAACGCCGTACCACTGGGCTAGCAAGTTTGATCCTGTTGTACAGTTTTAATCAGGAGACATTGGTTACTCATTTGGTGAAACCACCCTCAAGCAAACTAGAGCACTTTTCTGGTATCTGACTTGAACATTGAGGTACAGAGACACCTCAGGACACTTCAGGACGGATAGGTGATATTCCAACCAATAGGCGGCGCTCGATACCGGGTCCCTTCCGTCATAATGGCCGCCGCGTAGCATCTGTTTAATTTTTTCCCTGCAAAACAATTAATTTCCCTTGTAAAGCACGGATAAAGTTCAAATTCAGATGCTATCATGACGTCAAAAAGAGCTAGGTCTATGTCGTAAGTACAAAAATTTAATTGGATCTGGTGTACTGCGCACGTTTTTCTCGTCCGAAATGTCAAACGTTAGAGAAGAGGCATCATTTTCACACATACATAATGCACACTGTATGTAGGCCTATACAATGTACTTGCATAGTATTGGGTGTGCAGAAATGGTGCAATGTGGAAGCTAGTTTTCCCTTTGCACAGAGCTCTACTAATCATGTTCGATGCAGGGTCCCAGGGAGTTTCATGGGTGTGACTTACAGCTTGAAAACTAGCCTACTAAAGATCCAATAGACATGTTGCGAAAATAGCGGCCGCCATTTTTTTTGGTGGAATTGGCCGAATTTTCGAACTTTTTCAAATATAATTCGAATGTATTTTATTAGCTGCTTGCTTGCTAAAATATCTTTATGTAATTCTAGTGGCTTACTGTATGACCTTTCGTTTTTTGAACGCCTCTGACAGTGTAAAATCCCATTGAAAAACCCAAGCAATGTCAAAAAGTCCATAAAAAACATGGCGGCCGCTAATTTCGCAACTTGTCTATAAAAATTATATGGCATTCGACCCCTTTCCTTTTATTTTTCGCTAGCATGCTTATTTGCTATTTTCATTTTCATTTGTTTATTTCAGCACATCTGGGACAAGTCTTTATGAAATATTAGGATTATCAAAGGAAGCAACACATGATGATATAAAAAAGGCATATAGGAAAGTAAGTGTATGAAGATTCATTTCACTTCAGTACTCTCAAGATAATCGACTTGCAGTTCTCAGTCATGTCAGTGCAGTGCCACAACACTTTGATACGGTAATCGACGGTATTAAATCTTCAACAGAAACCCTTTTTAGTGTGCCTCATACTTCGGGGTGGAGAGAGAGTGGTATTAAGAAAGTGGCGTTTTTTCTGCCTTTCATACACTGAGTGGTATCAGATTTTACAGGTTGGAATTTCAGTGATCTGGACAAGCCTTTGAAAATACAGTGCTACCTCTCAATGAAGAACTCCCTTGAGAATGACAGAGATCCTAAATTGAGCCGTGTCAGTGTCCAGATTTCAATACCATGTCGGGTTAAGATTATCGTATTTTTCGGACTATAAGGCACGGCTTTTTTTCATGAAGAAGGGTCTAAAATTGGGGGTGCGCCTTATAGGGTGGTGCACCTTATCTGCAGATAGAGTCCGAAAATTTGATCAGAAGTGTACAACAAGCTTATTAGCTTGTCACAACAAGCTAATTAATCATACAACCAGGTCACTTTGATGCATAACATTGCTGTGGTTCACCAGATGACTGCGTCTTATAGGGAGGTGCGTCTTATAGGGCGGTGCGTCTTATGTATGGATTTCGTCAAGGGTTTAGGGTGAAATTTGGGGGTGCGCCTTATAGTCAGGTGCGCCCTATAGTCGCGAAAATACGGTAAATTGAATTCTTCACAGTTGCACCTTTCCTGTTATGATAGAGAGGTGTCCTCCTGTAAGAGTTGTTCACATGTGGCTATTTCAGCTGGCTTAATGCACTGTGTTTTGTGGGTAAATAGGTCCTCCACACATCATATGGCGTGATTGATTTTAGTAGGTGCGCCACAGCAGCTGTCTCTCCTACCATTCATGTTATGATGTCAAAAATAATATACAGCAGTTTTTATTTGTTCACTTAATCTAAATTATTTGCTGTTTTTGTCCTTATTTACATTAATATACATTTGTAGAATGCAAATTGAAGTGATCACACTGACTGCCAGTGACATGCTGCCGGTATTTTACTGAATTATACTTTTCTTCAACTGAAGTTTACACAGTATGTTAGCAGGATGATCTCTTGCAATGTCAAATGCTGGTTCAAGTTGTAACCTCCATGATTGTGTGCACGGATAAGAGTTTCACAAAAGGATGTCTTGTTGGGAAAACAAACTGCTTTACTGGTAGTAGGCCTACTAGTAGGCCCCTACCAGTGACTTGACCCTTATGAGTTCACATTCACAATTTGCCACTGAAAAACTTAAACTCGAGTCAGAGCAGTGACATGACCAAGCTGCCAGCAGCACATCAGGCGATCACAAGCGATCTAATCGCCAGCGAATAAAATAATCGGCTGTTGACGCCAGGGATGTTCGCCCAATACCAAACAAAGCTGATATCTCCTACATGTACCCCGTGGTGGCTGGCAAGAAGACCGATGGCGAGTAGATCGCTTGCGATATCACCTGGTAGTGGTAGGCCTGCTGACTTCAGCAATTTTGCTAATTTAATTGAGACATCAACTTCACCCTCCTTTGAAAATTGAAGACGCAACACAAAAGTTAAACTCCCTACGCAGTTGTGAGTCGCGCCCCTTCGGTTACTCGCTCTCCACAACTGCTTTTAAACTAGGATGTGTTCGCCGCGGTTGGTCAACAGATGGCGCTGAGCGAGTCGACCAATGAGAGCACCGAGCAACCGGTAACCAAGCTGGCCTGAGACACTTTTTCATTGGCCGAGCGGTTCGTAGCCATGGTAGCACAAGAACATCCGTTGCCAACGGGCCAAAGAGTTCTGAAAGCAGCGTGCTGATAGGCTGTAAAATTCGCGCCATGCCCTGACGCCATCTGTTGACCAACCGCGGCGAACACATCCTAGTTAAGCAGTTGTGGAGAGCGGGTATGCGTAGGGAGTTTACACAAAAGTGTACAATCCTCAGAATTGCTAATCAGGTGATACAATACAAAGTCAAGAGGTTATTCTTAGCCTCGTGAGTGGGGGGTCAGTGGTCTGGAGGCTACCATGTCATGAGAAATAGAATTTCTACTAGACTGTTGTACAATATGTGTTAACTCAGTATTTGTACTAAAATATTAATGCGAAGTATGCTCACTGCTGCGGTTATTGACTGACTTGGTTTATGCAGTAGTGTATAGTCATGATTCCTGTCATGCCTGTATGCTGTGTGTACATCAAAGTATTGGTTTGTATCGCGAGAGAAAATATGGATTTCTTTACTGGAGAACTTTGACAGCTGCATTTCTCCTGTTTTGGCACGAGTTGACAGGAATTTAACAAAAGCACTGCAATGCAGTAGCCTTTCATTGACATCTTGAAATTGTAATGCCTGTATGATGTACCTAATTATGAGGCATTCAGCAGTACCTCTGTCACTACCG
Organism: Notospermus geniculatus; assembly: GCA_002633025.1. NCBI lineage: Eukaryota > Metazoa > Nemertea > Pilidiophora > Heteronemertea > Lineidae > Notospermus > Notospermus geniculatus. The sequence continues at coordinate 363,125 of NMRB01000231.1, read as the reverse complement.
TAGGAGTATGCTACTAGTATTTGTCTAAGCCCGGTGGTCGAGTGGTTAGCGCGCTTGACTACCAAACTGTGCCATGGGTTGGTGCGAGTTCGACTCTGGGTGAAGGCATATACATGTACATGTACCAAAAAACTGTGAAACAAAAATTATGAAATACCGGTATTAATTGAGGGTCTGTTGGTCGGACGGGACTAAAAGCCGTGGTCCCTTGTACCTGCGTGTCCATGCAAGGGCAAGACCCCACACAGGTGGACAGTAGCCTGTCGTGGACTCCATACCTCCGGCAAAAACCCAACAGGGTTACAACGCCGGTACCGGTAATGACACATGTATGAGCACTAAGTAGGAATTTGTCTCTGTGTGTCCTTGTGACACTGCCACCAAACTATAACATTCTACCATTTAGTACGTTTGTAAAATAATTATTTTGAAAAAAATGTTGTTAAAAATATGCCATGTCCTTTGATTTCCAAATATTGATATTGATGTTTTCAAATGTCAGGCATACATGTATGGTATGTGCGTACATTGTAGGCCTAACTGCAAATGTCATCGGTATAGTATTATGACATAGCCAATACACGTGAGATTCAAGGATGGTCAATCCTGCACAAATCCTTCTGCTGAGTTGACATTGCCAAGCATGATTGAGAGTGCATTGTTGTTGAACTATTTTCAGGTGCTATGTTTCTACTTTTCCTTTCCAGTTAGCTTTAAAGTACCACCCTGATAAAAATCCTAATAATCCTGAAGCAACATCCAAGGTAAGTCTTCCAACAAAATGAAAAAATACATTTATGGTTTTAAATCATGTTACCGGTGATACCTTGGCCAATCAGAGTATGCACCCAAATTGTCCTAAAATTCCTTTAGGCCTTGCAGCCTTACCAAAATACAGCATGTTTCATGCATAGTTTATGCATGAAATGAGCATGAAGTTGAAGCATGATTGAATCATGAAAGGTACATTGCGTAAAGCAGTCAGTTCAAATGTGCGTATTGTCTTTTTTCAGTTCCAAGACATAAATAAAGCAAATGCAGTCCTCACTGATACCACAAAAAGAGGAATTTATGATCGATATGGATCTGTAGGTTTATATGTTGCTGAACAATTCGGGGAGGAGAATGTCAACACGTACTTTGTGCTAACTAGTGGCTGGTGTAAGGTAAGTTCTGCAAAGCCTCATGATATAAAACTAAAGGGATTTGTTTGCATGCCAAGATGACCTTCACCATCAACTTTTATTCAATGGCATTTGCCATATGAACTACAGAAGCAGTGAAAACAAGCAATATTTATGGTCTATCAACAGTATTGTGCAAATAATGAAGGAAAAACCTTGTAGTTGGCTTAGAAGCAGTGTTTGATGGGATTGAACCCACCACCTCTCGCACCTTACACCTGTAGTTCATGTACATGTATTGTGGTATGGCTCAACCCGCTGGCCAATCGCCATGGAGGATTTCCTAATGGCGTAGTGGTTGGTGGGGTGCGCGTTGGTCTCCAAGCTGGTTAAGCAATGTTGAGCAGGGTCAGTACTTGGATGGGTGACCAGCATGACTCAACCTTCCCTAAAAAGCTTTGGAATCAATTCGGTATCGAGACAGTGTGTGGCGCTAAGGGACTTGAGAACAAGTCATCTTTGTCAGAAGGGGTGCTTTTGTGCTTTTCTTCTCTTTGTCAGAAGGGGGAAATTGTTTACTGAACTCCAAGTTATTTGGCACGGGTTTATCGAGAGACATGCCATGTGTCATGTGTCATCACAGAATAATACCACCGATTCATCCAAAATTGTTCATGTTATTTCAGTAACTCTAAACAATCATGTACACAGGGTCAATTTATCATGATGTGTTTGCAGAAGTTAGTGCCATTGCAGCACTATGTTACCTCGCAAGCAATGAGTGCCTCAGCGATGACTACACAGCACTTGTACCACAGGAACGTAATCGACAGCCTGTACTGTTAGTGCCATGATAAAACCCGTGTAGCGTCATAGTTGTTGGGGCTCGTATTGATCTGTGGATCTCCATCCATATATAGATGCTTTATCAAGCCATGAATAGCGGAGAGAAGACCAGTTGGCATTTATCAAGGCCCCAATTAGGACTGAAAGCCTTGAGGTCTCCTGCCTTTATTATGTGTGATCATGATTACGGAAACAGGGTGTCCTGAAATGAAAGCTGAGGTACGGTCGATTAATACGGTAGATACCGTATACTGTCTGACACAAAATACAGCAAAGGGGCTGAAAAATGTATCCATCTCCTTTGAAGTTGGCGTCGTGTGGTGATTAAATAATTATTTCATCACTTGTGTCATATGTGATGGACCCAACATACATTGTGCTGGTAGACTGTGTCTGTCAGTTGTTTGTGGCGTACATGTATGAACTGTTTTGAGAGCAAGGAACCAGTGGGAACGAGCGTAACATTGAGTTTTGGGATTGCGAGTCAAAATGCTCTCAAATAATTGCAGATATTGTCCATCAACTTTCAAATACATGTGCAATACATGTGTGCTAAATGAAAAAATGAGGTATGATTGTGTGATTGTGCAGTCAAATATCATTATCAACAATTTCAAAGCAATCAAGTGAAGTGGGGGTGGCTTGTCAGTCTTCATGTATGAATATCGATATGCTGCCCTGCTCCTACATGTACATGTATAGTGTGCCCGTGTGTCCCACTACAGCATGAAAAACCTTCAGTGCTGGGTCCATGGATTAAACTTAAACAGTGCCAATTAAAATCAGCAGGATTGGGTTTCTGTACCATAATTTTGACACTTCGGCCCTGGCACTGTGGTTTACGTTAGCTCAAACACCGTTCATGAATGTCTATGCCCAATCATTAGACTTGCTCACTTGATCAAGGCAAACAGTTCTAATCTATGAATACAGCACTTGTACCGGTATGTACAATAATCAGTTGATATGCTTTGTTGGATAATCATTATGTGATGAGTCAGGGTTCATTTAAACAGAAAAACCCAGTGGGCTTTTGGCCATATACTAAACAATACCTTCCTGGTACATTTTGTATGCAATCACGAGGCCATCTCTCTGGACTTGCCAACAACAAGGCAGAAAACTCATGTGTAGGCAAAAGCAAATACTGAAATGAAAGCTACTGTGAGCAGCATGTTACCAATACCAAACATTTGCCCACCAGTTCAGGGGGCATAAGTCCTGGGGGAAAATGAAGCGGTTATAGTCGGGGGGAGAGGGGGGCAAAAGTCAAGGGGCACAAGTTGGCATTTGGTGCTGATTCCTTTATGTTGACTTCTGTGACAAAATGAATTGCTCAGGAACTTTTGCACGTTGTCACCTGAAATACTACCGTAGACTTACCGGTACTCAGTACTGTATCCTCAGGCATATGTGACACTGTTGCTGCTGACAAAAATACTGTCATGATGATTGTCATCCTGGCCATTCAGGCATTTGTTTTTTGTCATGAACAAAAAATGTTATCATTTGCTTGAAAAATGCTCAGAATGACGCCGGCCTGTGTGGTGGACATTCTTGTTTGTCAGTGGAGTTTCAGTCATTTCTGCTGAATGTTTGTCCATCAGCTCATGTTGTTGTTGGCTTGAAAATCAATACCATCATGTGCATGTTGGATGGTGGATATGACTGGATGGAGCTGATGCTGACAGTGACATGACCATCTGTAACATGGATGTAATCCAAGGATAAGACTGAGAGTCACAGATGACCTGAAACAGGTGCTAGGCAACATGTACATATACTGGTTGGTACATGATGGTCATGTATGGACTGAATATGCTACATGCTGCACGTTGCTTGCTGTGCTCCATCCCAGTGTCATTTCCGTGTCGCATAGTTTATTCCAATAATGCTGATATTGTTGCGAGAAAGATTGATGTACCACCAAAAGAAGGCACTAATGACGCCTATAAAAAGCCACAATTTACACAGTGATGAGCCGGCACTACCGTAAGATGTGTCGAAACTTCTTGAGCTTCTCAAGAAGCTGAAACTTCTTCAGCTTGTCGAGAGGCACAGGTCGCCGTGTTGACTGGTAGGATCATGCC
>NMRB01000231.1:341025-357930 GCA_002633025.1 Notospermus geniculatus | reverse complement strand
TCGTATTGATCTGTGGATCTCCATCCATATATAGATGCTTTATCAAGCCATGAATAGCGGAGAGAAGACCAGTTGGCATTTATCAAGGCCCCAATTAGGACTGAAAGCCTTGAGGTCTCCTGCCTTTATTATGTGTGATCATGATTACGGAAACAGGGTGTCCTGAAATGAAAGCTGAGGTACGGTCAATTAATACGGTAGATACCGTATACTGTCTGACACAAAATACAGCAAAGGGGCTGAAAAATATATCCATCTCCTTTGAAGTTGGCGTCGTGTGGTGATTAAATAATTATTTCATCACTTGTGTCATATGTGATGCACCCAACATATTGTGCTGGTAGACTGTGTCTGTCAGTGGTTTGTGGCGTACATGTATGAACTGTTTTGAGAGCAAGGAACCACTGGGAACGAGCGTAACATTAAGTTTTGCGAGTCAAAATGCTCTCAAATAATTGCAGATATTGTCCATCAACTTTCAAATAAGGACATACATGTACATGTATGTAGGTCTATACAGTACATGTGTGCTGAATGAAAAAATGAGGTATGATTGTGTGATTGTGCAGTCAAATATCATTATCAACAATTTCAAAGCAATCAAGTGAAGTGGGGGCGGCTTGTCAGTCTTCATGTATGAATATCGATATGCTGCCCTGCTCCTACATGTACATGTATAGTGTGCCCGTGTGTCCCACTACAGCATGAAAAACCTTCAGTGCTGGGTCCATGGATTAAACTTAAACAAGGTGCCAATTAAAATCAGCAGGATTGGGTTTCTGTACCATAATTTTGACACTTCGGCCCTGGCACTGTGGTTTACGTTAGCTCAAACACCGTTCATGAATGTCTATGCCCAATCATTAGACTTGCTCACTTCATCAAGGCAAACAGTTCAAATCTATGAATACAGCACTTGTATGTACAATAATCAGTTGATATGCTTTGTTGGATAATCATTATGTGATGAGTCAGGGTTCATTTAAACAGAAAAACCCAGTGAGCTTTTGGCCATCAAACAATAGGCCTACCTTCCTGGTACATTTTGTATGCAATCATGAGGCCATCTCTCTGGACGTGCCAACAACAAGGCAGAAAACGCATGTGTAGGCAAAAGATCTACTGAAATGAAAGCAACTATGGGCAACATGTTACCAATACCAATACATTTGCCCACCAGTTCAGGGGGCATAAGTCTCCTGGGGGGAAAATGAAGGGGTTATAGTCAGGGGAGGGGGCAAAAGTCAAGGGGCACAAGTTGGCATTTGGTGCTGATTCCTTTATGTTGACTTCTGTGACAAAATGAATTGCTCAAGAACTTTTGCACGTTGTCACCTGAAATACTACCGTAGTACCGGTACTCAGTACTGTATCCTCAGGCATATGTGACACTGTTGCTGCTGACAAAAATGCTGTCATGATGATTGTCATCCTGGCCATTCAGGCATTTGTTTTTTGTCATGAACAAAAAATGTCATCATTTGCTTGAAAAATGCTCAGAATGACGCCTGCCTGTGTGGTACATTCTTGTTTGTCAGTGGAGTTTCAGTCATTTCTGCTGAATGTTTGTCCATCAGCTCATGTTGTTGGCTTGAAAATCAATACCATCATGTGCATGTTGGATCTAGAGGGTGGATATGACTGGATGGAGCTGATGCTGACAGTGACATGACCATCTGTAACATGGATGTAATCCAAGGATAAGACTGAGAGTCACAGATGACCTGAAACAGGTGCTAGGCAACATGTACATATACTGGTTGGTACATGATGGTCATGTACTGAATATTCTACATGCTGCACGTTGCTTGCTGTGCTCCATCCCAGTGTCATTTCCATGTCGCATAGTTTATTCCAATAATGCTGATATTGTTGGGAGAAAGATTGATGTACCACCAAAAGAAGGCACTAATGACGCCTATAAAAAGCCACAATTTACACAGTGATGAGGCGGCACTACCGTAAGATGTGTCGAAACTTCTTGAGCTCCTCAAGAAGCTGAAACTTCTTCAGCTTGTCGAGAGGCACAGGTCGCCGTGTTGACTGGTAGGATCATGCCCCCCCCCCCCCGAACTGCCACTGTCTTGTCTTGAACGAATTAATCAAAGTATTTTCTTCTATTCTTCAGGCCTTATTCATATTCTGCGGAGTGATCACCGGTTGTTACCTGTGCTGTTGTTGTTGTTGCTGTTTTAACTTCTGTTGCGGGAAGTGCAAACCAAAACCACCAGAGGAGGAGGGGGATTATGCTAATTTACACGTAAGTATTTGGACATGTTCCTGTGTAAACCCACAGTGGACTACACTGGAGAACATGAAGATATGAGTTCTGGAGCCTCATTTTGTTGGCCTTATCATCACAAACTTGTCATTCATGTGGTCGGCCTATACCTATCTTCATTCTGTTGTTTCCATTGTCATTTCTCTGCTCAAAAGTGACGTCTCATGATGCACTGCACAAGCTCTCTGGCTTGTGTAGGGCCTAGGGGGTCCAAGACACAACACAACAAAAACGCAACTCATCATAAACCCACCTCATGAGTAGTTCGCCAAAAATGCTGCTTTTACGTTTTTGAGTTGGCATGTAGGCCCATTGAGCTAGACACCCCTTGCTTTATTAACAATAAGCTTTCACCATACTTATGTGACTCCTATAGAGCTAAGTTTACCTGTCTTGAAAATCCATTGACCTTGACTTCTCGGCTTCCACTTTTGTCTGACCTTGACCCTTGCTCTCCTAGGATGATGGGGAGGAAGGCTCCCCTATAACTACAGAACCAGTTAGCATTGACACTAAAAAAGTAAGTGCAAATCCTTGAAGATTAAGCTTTGGCCGTTTCCTCCCTAAAATCAACCAAATCATCATCATCAATCTCTGTGATTGGATAGGGAAAGGGAGTTGCCATATCCTTGGTCAAGAATTCCCATTTCTTGACAAAGTGTGGTCCATGTTAGCAATCAACACTTCTTGCTTCCCACCTGCAACTAAACCGTGCACCTCATTTCTGACATGAAAATGGTGGCAGCCAAGTCAATGAATACCTTGGTCATGGAATGATTTCCCGTCACCAAATTCCTCTTCAGATTTCAGTTCCTGCTAAAAATTGCACCGTTCTCCTTCTTGTCAGTTGATCCTTAACCCTCAACAAAAAATTTGTGTCCTTGGATGTGTTGGGGTTTATTTTTTGATCATTTCAATTTATTTTTGTTTTTCTGCACGGCTGAGCAGCTCCTGTCCTAAACTTGCCCATTCGGTTGCAGGTGTTTCTCTGTGTGTTAGGCATTGTAATCAAGAGGCATGGCCCCTTTTCCTCATAATCATACTTCCAAAACAATTCATGCTTCGGTAATTCCATAATGAAAACCAGTTGTAAGAATTTGTCAATTTTGGTGACTTTCCAAATACACGTAGCTAGTTTACCCATAACAGCACCTGATGGGAGCCTGCTCTGCCTGTCTGTCTGGATACCCTGATCAAAACATCATATTTCTTCTCTGTGATGACCTACCGGTAATCTCTCTGTCAATGAAGTTTGGATTACACAGAGTTGTGCGTTAATTCAATAATGCATGGATTTGTATCAAAGACCCAGATCAATAGACAAATCCCAAATTCCAAGTTCTGCGCACTTCCGCCGAAATAGCAACAAGAACCTCGATCTGAAACCAGCTGACGTGACGCAATCCGCGATTCAGCAATGGTCAACTCTGACGTAACGTCGTCCAAGTCACTGTCGTGGGGTTCTCTGCGTCACGTCATTCAGTTTCAGACCGAGGTTCTTGTTGCTATTTCGGCGGAAGTGCGCAGATCTTTCCCGTTTACGTCAATTTGGGATTTGTCTATAGGTGTGGAATAAGCTGAGTATGAATGGTTAGAGAGGGACAGTCTCATGGACTGGTGTTGTTCAGTTCTTGTCAGTTTTGGTGCCTCAAGTCTGTGACCACACGTGACAACTTGAATCTCCCCTTGAAAAATCATCAAGTATGCATGTTGATGAATGTGAACTGACCCCTTCCATTAGGCTTCCTTTACATAGAAGTATACGGTATACAGAAATGTCGGTTTACCGGTACAAGGCTTCACGGTTGTGAATCCTCGGAAGCCGTTGTTAATCGGCATTTTCGTATACCGTATACCCGGTACTTCTATGTAAAAGAAGCCTTACCTGCTGGAGAGCTTTGCTGCTGCATATTGCTTTATGTTAGTTACTGTTTGTAGAAACTGTGCTTTGCAATGCCAACATCTTCTGGATAAAAGTTTTGTAAAAATTCTTGCTGAAGATGAGAAATTGTAGATGCACATAAAGTACTTGAATTTCAAGCCTATTACCATGCCTTTTTACACCATCTTCAGTTGAGTGATCCGAGGTTGCTCCCAGGCGCCCACCTCCACCCGCTTGAAACACTCTTCCACCAAACAAGTGACCCTATCTTAAAATGTGGTGGGGTGGTGGGTAAGGGGGCATTGTGTGATCATGTACGTGCCGTGGACCTGTCAACCTGTCAATAAAGGCGAATATTGAAATTGCATGTTCAAATGGCAACTTTTTTCGAACTCTAGTATAAGTAAATGTACAGATTGGTCAGATGGCTGTCATTTGACCATTCATGGAATAATCACTTGTCCACTGTACTATCACAACAGGAAGATGATGGTGAGGAAAGCACTCCCATCACCACAGAGCCAATTGGTGCTGGCCCTGATTTTATCGATTAGGGGTAAGTCCGCTCTGTTTTAGGCATGGGGCACATAACACATAACATGGCAAACCTGTTAACAACACTCAAACTAATCGATTTAACATGGTTGAAATACTCGTGTAAAGAATTTCATTTTTTTTTTCATCGACCAGTTTAATCGATGGTAAATTGATTCTGTACAATAATGAGACTATGGTGGATTCAACTTCAATGTTGGTGTAGAACTCCTAACTCTACCAGTACATAACATAATAACATTCAGTTCAATAGACCACTTGCGCAAGTCGGCCATTACAGCCAGAAGGTGTAAACAAACCTTGGGCCTAGTGCATTGTGCCGACGGTAAGCACAGGAGCCAACTGTACAAATGCATTAGGCCCCCTAGGGCGAGGTTAATGTTTACACCCTGGGCTGATAAGCGCAATGGGTCTATTTGAAAGCTGCACCTCAAATCAATCAGGCAGACTGTGATTTTCCCCTATTCATGGGTAACATCACAGCCAGTTTATGACAGTGGCAGTGCAACTGGTTACACCAGCACAGCTCTGATCAGTCCCACTGCCAGAGTAGGCCTATAGCCTATCATGCGAACTGTGGGATTTGAACCCGAGATCCCTTCCTGCTTGTCACAAACCTGGGCCACTCCATACCACTACTCTCATCACAATGTAACATAACCCCCACTTCCATTGCCTGGAATGAAAATGGGAGCAGTCAGTCAGCTGACCAATAGGAGTCACTACAGCCCAATTCAATGCCTAGCAGAACCATCCATGGTTGACTGAGCACCAATCAGGAGAATTTCTATTGTATTGGTCTGCTAGAACTCTGCTGCCATCTTTTGGCGAAAAGCGTGGCTGACTGCTCCTATTGAATGCTTGTCCCTGTCTCCATCTGTCTTCGACTTGAGGGAAGGAACCTATCATCTGTATTCATTTCTTCACAGTGTCCTCCAATCTTTCTTTCTCATCCCTTTTGTCCTCCTTAACCCGATCTGTCATTTACTTTCATCTGTAGGGTGACAACAGGAAGGTATGTCATAGGTCCAGGTTACTAACAATGCTCATTTTGCATCTCATACTTTGTGCCTTTTCATGAGTTTAAATTCTCTTTCTTAGTTATTGTTTCTTATTATATATAGCGTTAAGATATTTTTTTTATTTCTTCAATGTATGTTCAATATTCCTTTTATTATTCTTAATTTGTACAGTTACCGCTCGTTCACCGTCTAGCCATGCTGAAGTGGTGATTGGGTAAAATGGAAAGGGACATGGATGAAGCTGCCAAAGAAATAGCAAAAATGGGGAAATGGAATTTGTGGGAAAAGGCTGGCTGGGAATTGGATGCTTGGGGAAATTCGGGAGGCAGATTTTGAATGATTTGTTATTTGTGTCATTGCATACAACAGTACATTTTATGTATTTGGTGTATACAGTAAACTCGAGTTTAAACCACCGGTTCATTATGTTGTTCATGAGCACACCCACAATCGAAATGGGAGTGAATAAAACGTAACAAGTATTATGCAGAATGGGTGGAATCGCTACTCCAATCACAACCACACACTGGAATGAATAGTTGGTTATAAGGCCTAGGGTGAAACTGACCGTTGTCTGATCCAATTCTGTTTGTGGCCTCATACAGGGTGGAAATGGATTCTAGGCTTCAATTAATCAGTTGCGTTTCAATCCAGGCCAGCCTAGGCCTTCAGCCGCCGATTCCAGCCATTCAGCATTACACTTGTTATGTTTTATTCACTCCCATTTCGATTGTGGGTGTGCTTATGAACATAATGAACCGGTGGTTTAAACTCGAGTTTACTGTATATACGTGTTACAGCTAATGACATACAAGTGTACCCAATAAGTCGGTGTAATGGTTCATACAGTTCCGGTGAGCAGTCATGCAGGCAAGAAATCTCGGTCAGCCGATGCCGCTAAACTGGCTCTGTTAACACTGCTCTTTTGGAGGGCAAGTGCCTGATCTGCTGACTGGACCTGGATCTGCTGACTATAGTGACATCTATGATTCCTTTGTGCTGCCCTCTTTTGTAACTTTCCTCCTTATGGATGTTCCACTTGCAGAAGTGTTGTCGTTCGATGTCCATGAGGCCCTTGACCCAGATAGATATTCATTAATTTTAATTTAAAAAGTCTAAAGAAAGAGAGAGAGCACAAAAATTGACACACAAAATGATGATAAACAGGAAGTCAATTTCCAGAATCTTAGCCAATTTTCGGCCCCATCCGGGGTCTTCTTCAGGCTGGCACTTTCAAGTCGAGCTACCAGAAGTGTAGCTTGAAAGTCTGATGAAAATTAATTGGTCAACACAGTTAAAGCTGTTTACACTCATTCATATAATCTATAAAAGAAGCAAATTTGTAAAAACTCACTTTCCAACAAAACTCTCCATGTCACCATTGACCCTTAAATCCCTCCTAACATACACACTTGCATTAGCAGTTTCTTCCACAGTATATGGCCTACAATGTCAAAATACTTTTGGGGAGCAAGCTATGCTTCACCACTCCCATGCAAAACTTCCTTCCTTTTTGTCAGGTGGTGGTCTGGGCTGGGTTGCACAAAACTCATGTTAGCGCTAACTTGGTGTTAGCGGTAACTTTATGTTAAATGACGTAAAAAGACAAGGGATTTTTACGTCATCTAACATAAAGTTAGCACTAACACCAAGTTAGCGCTATCGTGAGTTTTGTGCAACCGGCCCCTGGAAAGTTATTGTGGTGGTGGAGAATTAAGGTTTACATTGTTTCCAAGCATACTACGGTATTTTATCTTACCATTATCAGATAAGTTGAAATAGACACTGACGTTAAGAAGACTTTTGATGAGAATACCTTTCACAATCTGTGACATCATCACTCTTCCTTTCACTTCTTTTTAATAAAATGCATTTTCATTCTTGTTTTAATTAAAGTTCCTGATAATATGAGTATTCTTCGTTGCACAGTTCTTCATAACCTTCAGCTCTCTGAAGTACATTTACTTGGAAATGAAAACTGAAAGAAACTTATTGTTTGATTTCTACACGTTTCCTGCCAACATACCAAGACAGCAAATTGCTTGCTTTGAACAATGATCTTACATCCAGTCCCTTCTACTTTGTATGGTTTTGAGTTCAGCATTGATTGTCATTATTCTTATCATTACTGGGTACATTTGTTTAAGTAAATGAAAGTACTCCACGCAGAGCATCCAGTCTTAGAAGAAAAATTCCAAGTCGGGTGGACGGTACTGTCAGCTGAGCCAGGTGGATGAATGAAAAGAGTTTCAGTGGATATCAATTCCGCCAATGTTCAAGTATGAATATTTCTACCATTTCATATCTTTCAGGAGGAATTCAGCAGCTCAACCCCGGAGGGTGAAAGTCCATCAGAGCCCATCAACACACAACCAATGGCCATGCCACCGCCGTCATCAAATGCAACAGCAGCCACTGAAACCACAGGATTGCGTCAGGATTCACGACAAACCACATACGGTGTCGATGCCGGTGACGTCCATATATCAGGGCAATAATAGTGGCATGAACCAACTGGACTGAGTTCGTTTCCAATTGTATTTGTTTGGATTTGCTGTGCAGCCTTGGACGAGCATTCCTGATCAAACAAATCAAATTCTATTTATTCTAATCAAAAATTCATGAGCGAGCTTATGAATTTTTGTTCTAATGTATTCAGAAGACGGTCTGGTGTCTACTTGACAGTCAGGGAAAAAGGTCGGTCATAATTGGAAAGGACATTTCGAGAATTTCTGTGGAGATTTTGACAAACTTGCGACTAAGCTTTTTTGGTGGTGAGATTAGCAGCCACCGCTAGTGTTTTTGTCTGAAGATTGGATAAATCTTCACAGGTTTTCTTGATAAAGGCTTATTGTTTCATTTGCTTTGAAGAAGAGAGCCAGTTGTGAAGTCTCAGTCAACTTTTTCTTTTCTTTCTTGGACTTTTAAGTTGACATGTACCAATTTACATAACAAATTAATACATTATATGAATCCATGTTTAAATCACCGTAACTTATTAATTCCTGCTTCGTTAACTTCGAACATTTTTTTTACGTTGTTCTTTTACATTGTTCTGTTGTGAACTGAAAATTCAGAAAAAAACATTTTTGACAAAATTGGATATTGTTTCTCTGCCTAGTTTAAAAAACATTACACTTTGACTACAAATGGAATATTCCTCAAGATTTGACCTGTGAAAACAAGTGTTTATGTGGCCAAAGGCTGCGTTTCTCTTAGTATCTTCACTTGACTTGTCAAGGTAGGGGTAACTTATTTATCAGAGTCTGCGTGTGACTATACTCAAGACACTGTGACAGCTATTGTTTTTATTTTGTCACTACCTACAAGGGTTACTTGCCATATTGAACTCTGTAAACAGTACATTCCAATATCCAAGGTACATACCATACACTCATAGTGGCTGTAAAATGTATGTCTAATCACCAATTTAAAGCCAAATGCATTACAATTTCATTGTGCTCATTTATGGTTCAAGCCTCAGTTCCTGAAACAATACTAAGTCAATGACAGCCCTTAGCATAACGTTATACCTTGCGCCACATTAACGTAAACGCTGCTCTAGGAGCTGGGCCTGTTCACTAATTTCTGCACAAACATTATTGTAATTTAGCAACATCCAGTTCTGCTGTACTGACTGAGCTGAAAACTCTGACAGTGACTTGCATTTGAAGTAATATTTGTCAGACACCGAAAAGGGGATACTTTTCTTCAGACAATTTTCAAGTGAACTTCTGGTACCAGTAACCAATTTTGAAAATTATCGTGTGGAGGTCTTTTGTGTTCGTTACTCAGTCTGTCATAGTTCCAATTGCTATACCAAGGCCGTTAGCCTGGAATACCAGTACAGTTCAATCAGACCCTGGAAAATGTATGTTTATAAGTATTTGATCTGATATAAAATGCAGCATGATTGGAATTTATGATTATAGCAATAGGGACGATAGGCACCTTCTTGCCGTTCTGATACTAGTCAAATCTTTGTTCTGAAAAACTTGATGAAAAAATTCTGCATATTATTTACATGCTGTCAGTTTTATGCGTTAAATACTAACCTATGAAAATTTGAAGACTGGTTGGTGATAGGTCAGTTTTAGTTTGATTTTGATTGTGTCAGTTGAGAGCATACCCAGTTGTAGCGTGAGGGTATTGTAGTGTAAATGTTGAGTTCATAACAACTGACAAATCCGAGTCGATGGATTTCTCCTGATAAAATCGTGGAATGTTTCTGAAGTACCTGGTGCATTTATTCGTGATCAAATCACCATATGAGCATTTCATGCGCAACAACACAATTGATGTACGCTGAGAGCGTTTTGCAATCGTGAATGGAATGAACATGAGTACTCATCATGAAATTGATAATTGTCACAAAATGGAAAAGTTGGAATACATATCTGTAAATATTATATAATGATATGAGCCTTGCTCGGAATCATTTGGGTTTTTGTCAGAAATGATATCCTCTCATAAACTTCATGTATTCTTGTGTACAGTTACTGGTGTTTTAAATATTATGGACGTTATCCTTGTGCTGTATGAATTCATTATTTATGTATACATATTTACATAAGATGTGTTGTCTAACTGATCATGGAATATTATTGGTCGTATTCATAGTAGGACGATGTGGGATATGGACCTTAAAATTAGTTCCATTCACAACTAACACGGCACATGTATTGTATATCTATATGAATGGGATTTTTCCATCCTTGACACGATTTTTTCTGGTGGCAGTTCACTTTAAACAGCATGAACCTGTATCATTTCAGTCTTTTCTAGAGTTTCAGATTGTAAAGTTCCACTTGAAAAAGACCCCGGTTGGGGTCGAAAATTCGTGAATTCTGGAGATTGACTTCTTGCTTATGTATCATTGCAAAAGGGTAAATTCTCTCAAGAAATTTCTTGCGACTTGCTTTTCAAAAGAAATCCAACGTTCTGATATCCTGCTAATAAGTGCCAGTGTTATAATCAGAAGTATCGTGATCAGGTTCATTAAGGCTATTTAATCCCATAGCTCTTCAATAAATGGTGGTTGTAGAATGTAAAATTTGATCAATGTTGGCCCTTTTACTTCACTTGGCATTACTCTTTGAATCTTGGAAGAATGTGGAAAATACGTATGTTATCAAAAAGGTTCAGAAGAGAGCAATTTCGTCTATAGATTTAGAATATACCGGTAATACCTTTGATAGCAATGTTCTCTTGAACTGCATAGCCCTGGTGGAAAAGATCTAGGTGCAACTTGGACAGATATCCTGAATGTTCTGGTGTTGGACTCTGGACCATTTGTCTCTGCCTATTCTGGTCAAGTTTTGTAGTAGATAAATGCCCTGTTCAGCAGGAGGGCTACATTGGCTGTATAAATGCTATTGCTTTTGCCATTCACGTACATGTACCGTATGTGTATGCACCTCTGTGTTACTATGGAAGACCAATGATAACCAAAGATTTGGTGTCCATCGGTGAGGTTCACAGTGCAGGCATGTTGGTGATTGGCTATATTTCCTTTGCTATAGAAAAATTTCATCCCATTCCATTTTGAAATTATTAGCATATACAGTATATGAGGTAGAGGGTCTGCCGGGTAACAGGAACACCTCTTTCTGTACTTTGTTCTCATATATCTTTTATTCTACAATCAGAAATGCGTGTGATATGTTCAGTTGTGATCTTGTCAAAATAGCAGACTTAGAACTTTTTTTTGTATATAATTAGTGGATAATATGTGAAATTTTTTTCATGCATCAAGCCTGCAGTTGCGTTTACCCTATTAAACAAGCAATGGGCACAATATTACAACGTGCCTTTTTGCTTATTGAATCTCTTTCCATAAAAATTGTGTAATATTTGGCTTGTGTTATGATGTAGAATAGTAATTAGAATACTGGATAGTTCCCCCAATACCGTTCAGTATACAAATCTATAATTATCATACTGAGGTAGCGGACAAGGGCCTATTTTCCACGCATACCATGTCCATGCTCTTCATTCGTGAATATCAGTTGTACCTGCGTGAACTTGGCCAGGAATCCACCCCTTGTATCCATATACTCTGAGCGGTATTGGGGGAACTATCCAGTAATACATGTACATCTGGGAGACGTCCCTGTCTGTGTTTGGGATGTATCCACAGTCGAGTAAATATTTGTTCTAATAATATGGATTGTAAATAGATATGAGCGTAGAATGTAGCTTTAGAATCCTGGCATTTTCACTGCTTCTGCTTTTCTTTTCAAGCCATTCAGACAGAAATGTGTTGTGCTCCAACAAACACCTGCCTCACTCTCACTGCAGACATGATCTTGTGAAAGCATATGGTGATGTGTATTGGATGCAGAAAGCTAAAGCCACGATACTCAATGATCATGATATGGTAGTTGGTCAAGTGTGTGTTGGGCATCTTATATTAGTAAAAGCTGACAGGTGTACATATTGTGGAATGTGTGATAGAAGAAGATATGACACCAAGCCTTCTGGCTAACAAATATGACCTCAAAATGTTGGTAATCAAAATCCCCTGTTTATCTGTTTCTTCTGAACATCCTGATGAAAAAGGCCTTTCTTTTATCCAGGTTTTGCACTCTTGTGGTTTTCCAATAGAAATCAGGTGCAGGGTTGACCAAATGTTGCCACAGATACAGTAATGCCCCATCACACTGAGCTAGTTCTCAGTACGTTCTTGAAAATGCTGCCGAACGGGCTCAAACTGTGTGCGAATGGAGTAGTCATAGTGGGAAAGGAGCACTAGTAGATGACCATGTTATCCATCCCTGCACCTGCACCTAAGTAACCACCTCTAGATGTGATATTTTTTGTGCTTATTGCACCTGTCCTGTGATTTGTCCTGAGACTGCCAGAGATTAGTTCACCAGATGTTAATAAACACATCTTATATAGAGAGTCAGTCATTGTTGGCATTTATTTTGTGATGAAGTTGGTTTCAAACTGACCCCTCTCTGGGTGTCAAGTGTGTGAATCCAGTGGAGTTGTGAAATATCTCAATAGCATGTTTGTTTAGGAGCCGTCAATTATGATCACACAACAACAAATGATATTGATATGGTACAAATTACCAACGATGAGTTTTACCTCTGAGAATTCAATAACTGTACATGTATCAAAAAATACCTTCATGAACACATTTGTTATGAACAGAAAATGCTGTATTTGTGTCAAGACACTTTTCAAACAGCTATTCTAATGAAAAAAACAACAACATACTTTAATCACAAACATTCCGAATTTGCATATTTCACAACCTAAATTAAAAGGAAAAATTCTGAGCAAACATTTGACTTAGTAGGCGTCTGTACTGAATTCTATCACACTGATCTTGCTGATGTGAACATCTTTTTTGTCCATCTCCACTTTTGATTTTGAATATTGGCACTGACCACCAGTGCCAGATACCAAACAAATGATTCCTGAACAAAATGTCAGTCCAGTTCCACTTGTCATTCATGAGCAGAAAATTGTTTCGTATTCTGCCAACAGTTAAAATAGATTCAGTCTTCTCTTTTCCAATCTACTGTATCTTCCTGCTCAGTTTTACTTTTATATTTCCTTTAGCACTGTGAGAGAAATTGCTGGAAAAAGAGGATGATTATTTCAATATTTGAAAACATCAATTTGGAAAACATTACAGGTGGATGAATCTGTGGTTGTAAGTATGTTTTCGGTACTCTGCAAGTGCATGTAATGTGTCGACTATTTTGGAGCGGATAGTGTTGATACGAAGTCGTCTTCCTCACCCATGCTTTTCAGGGATTCGGCAACCTCTAGAAGTGCAACCATGATGTCACATACCCTATCGTTTTCAGTTCCTAAGATCTTCTTCATGAACAGGATGTATTCGACTGCATATTCAAAGACAGTCGCCTTGTCAGCCTTACTGGTTAGTCCTGGCACAACCCTCCTCAGTTTATCACTGGCTTGCTTGATTCTTGCCCTGAAATAGTGAAATGGTATCAATGATTTAGAAAATGGTATACCATCCAGTTATGGCAAGGGTATACTGGTAACTAAGGGCCATATGCTTGGGTCGGACTTCAGTCACACTGTCATTAAAGTCAGACTTTTCTCAATGCTTCAAGCAAAGAGAACTCAGCTATACTTGAGGCTAAAGTCCGAGCTAAGCACATGGCCCTAAGATTAATAACAAATCAGAGCTCTTATATCCAACAATGATTTGCTCGTTTCCATGTCATCATACTCAGGTGCCAATGTTTGGGATTGAATATCACTTATCTACCCCGGAATATGGAAAGTATGTTGACAGGGTGATGTCCAGGAGGAAAGCCATACCAGTAGAGTATGATTGGAGCTTCTAGGCCAACACCTACTGTGGTACAAGATCTGAGACTATGATCTTTACTTGCAAAACTGTACATAACACACCTTCTCTTCCTTTCTGTAGCATTATGAATTACTCTACCAATTTGTGTTCGGCTCTTCCTGAACACTGCTTCATCAGTGTCAATGAGACAATCACTTGACAAGGATTCCGCTGGAAATGGAGATTGATACTTGGCGAAGTCTTCCAGGGTCCTTGGGGAACATTTTCTTTTTTCCTCCAACTCGGCCATGATGTTCGAATCATTAAGTACCCGGTTGATGTGGGGATATCGTGGATTGTTTGCAAGTCCTGACTCGGGCGTGTTGTATGGGACTCGAAATGGTGGTGTGACTTCCTCAGGAGTTGTCTTTGACCCCTCTTCACCACTGCTGTTCAAGGAGATGTTGGCTGGACTGGCATGAGGGGACACACACGTCGCACTTGGAAATTTCTGAAAGAGTGAATCGAGGTGAAATTTCTGCAACCTATACTGGTATTAGGGTAAAATATGATTATGAAAGATTCAATGGGTGTGGTTTCTGATAGGGAAAGGAATACCGGTATATTAAGTTGGTGGTTGCATCAGCAATATTGCTGAACCCAACACTCAGCAACAACTTCTGTTGTACCGGTACAATCAAGTTCACAAGTCCATGGCCCCGTCGTGCCTGTATTGTAATTCCCATCAGCCAAGAGTCTGAAGGGCGCAACTGAAGGACAGTATTAAATACCTGACTGGGTGCAGAATGCCTGATGATATAGCCAGTGGGTGTTCGATATCTGAATGCACCGCGAGGGAAACACTGTCCTGGTATGTAAATTCCCTGACCAGGATGAGGAGTCCCTTTAGCCTGCAACACCACACTCCCCTTGTCTGTGCCTCGAGTCGATGGAACAGACATGAGATGCACTCTTCTTGGTGGTTGCCCCCAATGTTGGCTGCGATGAGGTCCAGTACGTTGAGGTGGGCATCCATGTAGAATATGAGGTGAAGTAAATGCTGGGTTACCATCCTGGGAGTCGCTGAAAGTGGAACAAGAGTGAAAAATCGTACAACATGAATTTGTGACTGTACAAAATTATGATGAAATGGACCATCATACAACTGGAACATCTACCATTGGCCATACTGACAATACTTGATTTTCTTTCATAATCTGCACTGGATGTTCAGACAATTGTCTCACCTTGCTCTGACAGGACTTTTTACATCTCCAGGCCCCAGCTTCTTGCTACCAACTGATTTCTGCTGTACAACTTCATTCAGCTTGGCCATCATAATTTCAGGAGATTCAAAGCCATAACTTTTGTGCAATTCCTCAAATGTTGGATAACATAGAAGTAGTTCATTGTGGTCAGTTGAGTCGTCAAACGAGATGGACACAGAATCCTGGCCGCAAAAATCTGGACTACATGTTGAGGGAGAAATCTGAGTTGATAACGATCCGATACTTGAGGACTGACTTGGGCTCCTTAGAACAGACATCAGATTTTTTCTGACTTCAAAATCTGCTTCTGGACTACAACATATGATTTCTTCTGGACATGCAGGCCTCTCATTTGGGCTGGGGGATGATTTTGACTCCACCTCAAAGTGTTTTTCACTATTGTCTTCCATGTAAAGCAACAGGGGTCCTTCAACTAGGCCCCCTATGTCTGGTCCAAGTACGGTGTTGACTTTGGAGACCACATCCTCATCGCTCCCAGCATCAGTAGGCCTACCGGTATCATGATCATCTTCGATGGTTTGAACAACAATTTGAGGGGGGTGGCTTTGGTTGTGACCATGAATTTGAATACAGGGCCCGGCCGTTACTGGTGCATGATCATCATGATGATCATTAATATCATGATGATCTGGTCCTCCTCCTCCTCCTCCTCCTGGTTTTGGAGAAGTCTTTTCAATTTCATTTCTTTTGACATTGTCTCTTTCAAGTTCGTCTCCTTCTTCAAGATCAAGTTCTTGTTGTTGGCTCATCATGGCTGATCATCATCTCATCATGTCATTCAGTTCAGGCTTCATTATGATCATTAGGCTAAATCATAAATCATGATGCTCACCACATCAACATAGGCCTAGCCTAGGTCCGGTCGGGTTACTCCGGTACCACACCTCCCCATCAATGGCAAAGCATCATCATGCTCATGAGCTCCCCGCGTGTCATGCGTGTTGGCACCACGTCCACGACCACCCGCACCGGTCACTCAGCCAGAACACAGCTTCACTCTTACCGGTATATCAGGCGTACCGGTAGGCCTATTCACAGTCACAGCTCGTCAGTCTCTCAGCTTGATGAATGAACAACTTGTTTTCACTCTATCACAATAAACCTGCAATTTCTGTCCGTGAAGGTCAAGAAAAAGCGGGAATTTGTTGGGAAAGCTGGAAAACGTCGTCTGCTAGAAATGCGCTTTTTTGGTTCCAGATGCCGTCGCCAGGGGCTTACATGATTGGTACCCTTTCTTGACACTAGAGGTGTACAGTTTGGATTGGTACCGTGATCATACGCAGCCTCGAGAGATGGCCTTGGGGTGGGATACATAGACAAATAGACATCTATAGACATAGACATAGACATAGACATAGACATAGACATAGTTTATTTCAATCAATCAGAGGAGACACTTCTGGTTATTACAAATGGTGTAAGGTTCAGCGGAACAAGAAAATCATGAAGACGCGGCGACGAGCGTTTTTGTCCCACAGCGCTGATAGCGCCGAGAGCTGGCGCTACGGAACAAGAAAATCCTGTTCCACCCGGGTCCAAGACGCGGCGTCGGGGCGTTTGTGTCCCGGTGCGCCAGCGTTTCAGCGCTCAGGAAC